>ML100316.1:0-20939 GCA_003697995.1 Taxidea taxus jeffersonii | reverse complement strand
GCTCCATGCGGGGCTCCATGCGGGGCTCCATGCGGGGCTCCATGCGGGGCTCCATGTGGGGCTTGATCCCAGAACCCTGGGATCATGACCTGAGCTGAAAGCAGAGGCTTAAACTCACTGAGCCACCCAGGCGCCCCCAGTCTCCTTGTCTTTAAAAGAGGGATTTCAACTTTTTCTTTTCGTAAGTGATGTTTAATGTTTTTTGTCTTGTGTTAAGTGTTTTTGTTTCGTTTTTCCCTTATTTGCTTTTTTAATGTACCCATTCTCTTTTTTCCAGATTTTTTTCACTACTTTAAACTATCTTTGTTAATATTATAAACTTCGAATTCGGAGATTTTAAAGATTTCCACTATGTTTTACATTTGATGAGTAGCTATACTTTTACTTATTCAAAAATATGCCCAAAGTTTTCTTTTCTAATCATCAAAGTCTAGTGTAATTGCATCTTTTAGGTTATTCTTTTATGTTAGGTGAGGAATATAGCATGCTTTTAATCATCTGTTAATATACTTTATGCTTCTGGGCACCTGGGTGGCTCAGTTGGTTAAGCAACTGCCTTCGGCTCAGGTCGTGATCCTGGAGTGCAGGAATCAAGGCCCGCATAGGGCTCCCAGCTCCATGGGGAGTCTGCTTCTCCCTTTGACCTTCTCCTAGCTCATGCTCTTTCTCTCTTTCAAATAAATAAATAAATAAATAAATAAAATCCTTAAAAAATATATACTTTATGCTTCATTCTCTGAC
The DNA here is from genome assembly GCA_003697995.1 of Taxidea taxus jeffersonii. Classification (NCBI taxonomy): domain Eukaryota; kingdom Metazoa; phylum Chordata; class Mammalia; order Carnivora; family Mustelidae; genus Taxidea; species Taxidea taxus. The sequence goes on along the minus strand of ML100316.1, from coordinate 20,198 downwards.
TGTTGTAATTTCATTATTTTTCATAATATACATCTTTTCTTTCAGGAGTTTTTTTTTTCTTACTCTGTGTTCAGTTTTACCTTATTTTTAATAATCATTTAAACTCAGTTCTATTTCACATTGATTTCATTATCCACTGTTAATCTTGTTTGCTTTTTTTTTTTTTTTTTACAATGACCTCCTTATTCTTTATTTTTAAATCTGGGTTTATCTCTTAGTAGAAGCATATTTTCAAGTAATTTCTTTTCAAGATTGTGGATGATACATTTTTCTCAATATGTCTGTATTTTATAATAACTTTCTATTTCCTTCATGCCTGAATGGGAAGTTGGCTTAGCATAACATCTTTAGCTCACCAACTTTTTTCCTTCAAAATTCTGTGGTTTTACTTATTTTTTTCATTGCCTCTTGGCATTTCACATTGCAAAAGAATAGTCTGAAGCCAACCCAATTTCAATTTATTTGTTAGTAGCATGTGCTTTCTGGAGAATTTCTTGTTAGATGGTTTTGTTTGTTCTTCTAAGTCCAATATTTTGTTACTCTTGGATTTCTTTTCAATAATATTGTAGGCCCACTTCAACCAAACAGTCATCTTTGACAGATGTATCCACATTTCTTTTATCAAAAAGTGCTGTTGATTTTCCACTTCTAATCATCTCTGGAATCTTTCTAAGTCTCCTCTGCTACCCACCAAGGTTAAAACAAAACAAAAAAGAGCCACTTTTATCTCTTACCTGGACTCTCACTGTAAGAGCCTCTGACTTGCTTCTTTAGAAAAAACTGCACTGTAGCAAGATAAATTATTTCCCCCAAATTCAAATCTGTTCACTTCACATATCTGCTTAAATGACCTCAATGGCTTTTTGAAGAAAAAGCAAAATTTCTAACATCGTCAATTTGTTAAATCATAAGAATTTGAAAAAATTATATCCATGAAATACACATATGTGAATGTATGTATATACATACATCTGTATGTATGTATATACACATATAATGTATGTACATACACATAAAACATAATGTACATAAATCTAAACCAAAGATTTTATCAACTGTTGCCTACTCTTACCATGAAGAAAAAAATACTCTGATATGTCCTGCCATATTCTGTTTTATTTCATAGTTTTTTTTAATGCTTTCATGAACTAGCAAATTGATTTCTACATATATATATATATATATACACATATGGGTATGTGTACTGGGCTATGGTGTAAAAAGTATTTCTTTTGGTAAGAAAGAAAATAGTAAAAAAAAAATAATAAATGGCTGAAGTCTCTGATCTACAGCAGCCCCTACTTACCCCTTCATTATCATCTTATACATGCTCCTCTTGAGTCTCTTGGCCCCAGTGTCATTGGGCTTCTTACAGTTCCTCAACCATGTTATGCTCATTTTTACTAGAAGACTTTACATAGATTATTTCTCTGTCTGAGATGCTCCAGTTCCCTGGTTAATTCCCACTGCCTCTCAGGGCTCATATGAAATGAAACTTCTTCAGAGAAACCTCTGACATCCTAACTAGGTCAAATCCCTCCATCACATACTCTTACACACCATCTGCTTCTGACCTAGTTGTAATTTTATATTATTTATATGATTATCTGTCTTTCTCTCCAATTACTGACAAAGGCAAGAATGTGGCACATATCTTTTTTGTTTAATTTATCCTGTGTATTTTGTAGAATGGGACCCCACATAATTATCTAAGTAATAAATGAATGTATATTCACATATTGTTTTTAGTTTGGGAAGATTGTTTTTCACTGTACCTTTGGTGACTCTTTGTTTCTAACTTCTTACTTCTTCTTCTTCTTACTTTCTTATGAACATCTAGACTTCATACAATGGATACATACATTATTTTCCTTCCATATTGACTCAATATTTACTATTCTCCTTTGCATTCTGAAACATATTCTCAAATTTATTCTTCTCATTGGTTACTGGACTTAAACTGTGCCAATTTTTTTTCTGTACCTACTTTTTATTTATTGCATATTTAATTTTCTTACTTGAACTTGTTATATCTCACTCCCTTATCTTTAAATCTAAGTCTATTTACTCCTTATCACTTTCTACTATTTCATCATATAAACCGTATCTTCTTTCACCTTATTATGGAATCCAAACATTTTTCTAAAAATTTCTTCTGTTTTTATTATAACTTATTTTTTTTAAAGATTTTATTTATTTATTTGACAGACAGAGATCACAAGTAGGCAGAGAGGCAGGCAGAGAGAAAGAGAGGAGGAAGCAGGCTCCCTGGGGAGCAGAGAGCCCCATGTGGGGCTCGATCCCAGGACCCTGGGATCATGACCTGAGCTGAAGACAGAGGCTTTAACCCAGTGAGCCACCCAGGTGCCCCTATCACAATGTATTATCCAAAGTTTATTCTTTTAGAACTAAGGAGAATCAGATAGTATTCATTTGAGTTTCAAGGATTTTTTCCCCCCTTTTCTCCTTCTCCTTCTTTCTCTCTCTCTCTCTCTCTCTCTCTCTTTTGTTTTTTTTTTTTTTTTTTGGCTACACAATGTGTGTGCTAATCACTGAATACTTGGGAGTTGTAGATTCTTAGATCTCTAGTAGGACGATGTGACACACCAAATGCCTAGCCCCAAAGCAATTCTCTAATGAGGCTCTGTTGACATGAGATGGAAACTCTTCTGTTTCACTGTCTATTTCTCTGATGCACATTGTAATTGCTCATTATTTTTATAGATTTACTGGGTAAGAGTGTGGTGTGGGATGAAAATTGATATTTCGGCTGATTCAGAAATTTGGCTGAACATTGGTAGAGAAGCCCTGCTGACTTATCAGGTTAATGGATGTGTGCTTCTCTGAGCTGGGGAATAGACAATGGGGTGTCAGAGTCTCTCTTTTTTTGCCTACTCTCAAGTTGGCAAATTCATTATGTTTAATGAAGTAAAACACAGATAAGTGAGTGCTTGTTTTTGAAACCAGCTCATGGTCTTTGTAATTAGTTAAAATTTCTCATATATGAAAGCAACAGCTTAACTAGAAATCTTAGTTTTTATTGTATGTGTTTGTTTCTTCATCTATATTATAGAATGAAATTAAAATTGTGACAATGAATTCTCATAGATCAACTAATCCTTTGCAGGAAGCTTAGAGATTGGATCTTTTTAATTTGAGAAGATAAAGGAATTAATGTTCTGGTATCAGGCAGAAATTATACTCAACCATCTCTTTAGGATTACTTTTTAAAACCAGCTTGGGAATGTTTCCTGTATCCATTTTGGGTGGATGCTGAGTCTGTATCAAAAGATTTTTTCTTGGGGATATTTCTTTCTTATTAGATTAATGATACATTATAATTATATACGCCCATGCCCTTCAACTGAGGGGGTTTCTGGATTTTGTATTTTGTATTACAAAATACAGAGTTTCTCTTGTACTGTGAAATCATAGAAATGTTAACTATCCCCTTTGTACCTTTATTTACCTGAATTCTCCAAGATAATAAAATTTTTGATTTTTAAGATTTCAATGTTGGCTGAAGGAAACTTTTGGATGTTATTGGTTGTGTTATTACCTTGGTTGTGGTAATAGCTTCATAAATGTATGGATATTTCAGACCCATCAGATTATACACATTAAATATGCATAGTTTTTTGTATATTAATTATACTTTAATAACGCTATTAGAAATAAATTAAATTGCCAAATTGGCATATTTCTCTTAATAGTCTTTGGGATATCTGAAATAATGAGAGTTATTTTATTGCTATATATTTGTTGTATATATATATAAGCTATCTAGTTCCATCATCTAGTTAGTAATGACTGGGTATATAAGAATGCTTCTGTTTGGGTTTTCTTATTGCTTGTCATGTTTGTCACCCTGATTCTCAGGCTTTGATACCCCAGAGTTGTCTAGTTTTCAATGGATATTTATACTTTCATCATTTCTTTCTCAAAAATCTTACCATGAGTGACAATTTCCCAAAATATTTTTACTTATTATTACTCATTATTGAGCCTCTGTTTAGATCTATCTTTTAGCAACAGATATGAATAATAGCTTTAGGGAAGAAGCTCAAGGGAAAAGGGATATTGTGTTTTTCCCTACAGGTATAGTAAAATCAAGACATAGGATAAGCCAATTTTATTTTCTCAGCATTTCTGTGTATTTAAAAGAAGCATTCTCCCCCTACAGAAAAGAAGTGCTATCAATTTTGTTATTATTAGTCTTTAGTGATAGTGATAGAAATTGTCATTACATACTTGTTAGCTTATCTTATGCTACCTTAAGCTATCTTAAGCTAAGCTATCTTAGCTTATCTGTTATGCTACACACTCTAATAAATATGTGATGACAGTTACAGTGAGCTGATGAAGTTCAGATTAAGTTTTAGAAGGAAATCATTTCACATTTTAGCAATTCCAGGTGAGAATACTGCAATGACTTGATTTGGAATATTTAGTAATGCTGGTCTCTTAATAATATTTGTGAAACTACATTTAGATTTATCATAGAAATTGCATTTAATATTGTAAAGTCATGATGATTATTGAGTTTAACAACCTAAATTTCTTTTTCATTCAAACCTGCAGGCAAAGGCCTGGAAAGACTATATGTAGAATGATCTAATACATTTAGTTTTCCTATGGATGAAAACGTGAATGAACCACTGACACAGCTTATATTACCTTCTAGCACTATGGTATTATTTAATGAACATTTGGGTAATATAATCTCCAGTTATCTATTAAATTGATTCTACACAAAAAGTAATTGTGTCTTGTCAATCAGTAGATTCACATTGAGATTTGCCACATTAATGTCTTTTGGAAACTAAATTGAGAAATGTACAGTTGTTTGACATTCAGTAGTCCAAAAGACCCTTTTGTGAGGTTAGCTAAAATTGCGTGTGCATCAAATGATTATTTTTCTATTAGTCTAAGTTCTAAAGAAGCCTGAGAGATTGGACATGGTAAAATTGCTTTTCTAGACACTTGAGAGATTAACAAGTTTTCATTTATTTTCCATCGTGTCATATCTTGAGAAATAATAGTCAGTGAAAATTGTGGTCAAAAGTGTAATCAGGCTCAACAAATGCCCATTTATTTACTTCTTGGGGTTTGGATTATAAAGTCCTACAGTCATTGGGTTATTGATTGGGCCATTACTATTTCCAGAAATTATTTTCTCTCTCCCCTTCCTTCCTTCCTACTTTCCTTCCTTCCTTCCTCCCTTCCTTTCTTCCTTTCTTCCCTCCTTCTCCCTTCCTTTCTTGTTTTGTTTTGCTTTGCTTTTTTCAAGTAGGTTCTATGTCCAGTGTGGAGTTCAGTGCAGGACTTGAATTCATGAACCTGACATCAAGACTTGAGCTGGGACCAGGAGTCAGATGCTTAACTGACTGAGTCACCCACGCAGCCCTCTATTTCTGGGATTTTCTAATTCCTGTTGATTTGGGTTGAGATATAGCATTGTAGTGCAGTTATTTTATTGGTAGAATTAATGAGCTTAATATTTCATTGCATCTAAGAAATAGGAAGATTTGAAAAGGAGTTACCTGAGGCATCAATTGATTATGATTTATACTTCAGGAGAGAGATGTTTAATGAAAGTGTATGTGAAGTAGAGAATGGCCAATGAGAGAGAAGCTCAAAAAACATACAGAGGATTATCCTTGAAGTGCTGTCACATCAGTTCACAAATAGAGTAAAAAGATCCAAAGTATGCTCAAAGTAAAATTGGACAGGAGAACATAGTGTGTAGAAACTTCACAGAGCAATAATAATATTTCTGATATTTTTCTGATACCATTTTTCTGATTTAGAACCTACATATTGTTTAATTTTGTTAGGTTTTTATTTAGGGTTTTATGTATTTAAGGATTTATTTATGTATTTTGAGTTATTATTCTTAAAGAGACATAAAAGGGATTCAAAATATACTTCTCTGTAATGTTTTTTATAGAAAGACAGGCCCCCCAAAATGATTATTTGCATTTTTGGGGCAACTCATAGTCTTTTGAATTATAACTAGGTCTTGGTTCTCACAGCTAAATGGTATAAGATTAGGTTAACTCCACAGACAGAGCAGCATTCATCCTAGACCATATGAAGTCAGTATCTTTTCATTTACAGGAGACTACATGGGAGAAAAGTGAGGAGTTCAGGCAGTAAGAGATTTCTTCAGAGGTGCTATTATGTAGAAAAGTAGACAAGTTTTTTTTTTCAGGTATAGTCTAAAAGCTGACAACTGTGAGAAGAACTCTGCTAATACAGATGAAGATTTTATATTGCCTTATCCCAAGACTCATAGATTTAGGACCACTGTTTGTTTCCCTCTTTAAGGTCGGATCTGTGGGGGTGCCTGGGTGACTCAGTCTGTTAAGTGGCTGCCTTTGATTCACGTCATGATCCCAGGGCCCTGGAATTGAGCCTTGCATCAGTCTCCCTGTTCAGCAAAGAGCCCGAGTCTCCTTCTCCCTCTGCCTCCTGCTCTGCCTACTTGTACTCTCTATCCCTGTGGCAAATAAATAAAACCTTAAAAAAAAAAAAGATCAAATCTGTGGAGCCATTAACTCTGTGGGTTGCCCTTAGCCATGGCTTCCTACTCACTTCCTTCCCATTGAATGAGAAGGCCTTAGTGATGTAAAAAGGTTTTGACTCACTGAGAAAAAAATGAACTTGATATCTAGGTCAGAAAAAGTAAAAATACTGAGGAGATTGTGTAGCTGATGCCTTAAGGCAATTCTACCTTGTAGAATTTCTCAATAAGTAGACTATTAATGTTTGGAAGACATGTGAGACAACCCATAGGCAGTAGGACATATATAACAGTGGAGTTTTTTTTCCCTTTATACAAAATGTAGCTGAACTTTGAACTCGTCCAGGGGATTCCTCATTTTACACCTGAAGAAAGCCAGAACCACATATCATGAACAGGTTCAGTTGCTATCAGTTAGTCTTTTGAAATTTCTATTTTCTTGCTTCTCAAATAATTTTGAGTATTAGTCCCTGGATATTTTAAATTTATGTTTTTCATTCCATAAAATTCACTTTGGCTGAGGATCAAAACATCTTTTGTCCAGTGGTACAATTGAGCCCCCCCCTCGCATTAGGGAATTAAAATTTAAGTATCCTCTCAAGTCAGCTTCATTCTTCAACTAATTCTTTTGTTTAAATGAGCACAACAGACACATGGTAACCAGGGAATTCCACCTTGATGGGTTTTGGAAATATTCAAGTGAAAAATACAAAATACAACAGCACCACTGGTGCCTGGGTGTACAACCACAGTGATAAAAGAAGAAATGGGAAGAGAATGGCTACTATGTCAGGGATGGGCTCATTGACTGTTTACAGTTTTTTTCTTTTGATGTAGTATTTATGTGTAGTGAAATGCACAAATCTTAAGTAAACATTCATGGATTTTGACAAATACACTACCCTACTCACTTTGCTGAAAAAGGGTGAGAAGTTTTAGAAACATTCGCCAGCATTAGATAAAGGAAAAATGCTTGTAGTTTAGTATTTACACAGTAAACACATTAATGACAGCACATCAGTAAACTTCAAAAAGGTAACTCTATTTACTGAATAGAATTTATCACCCAAATTTATCATCACCCCAGAAACTTTTGTCATGTTCCTTTGCAATTAGGTAATGCCCCAGCCCGCTCCTCAAAGGCAACAACTGTTATGATTTTTTTCACAAAAAATTTTTTTGTCTGTTCTAGAATTCCATAAAATTGGAGTTGTATTATTTGTACTCTTTTGTGTAAGCCTTCTGTATTAGTTTGCTAGGACTGCCATAAAAAATACCAGAGACTGAGGATTAAACATCAGAAATGTATTTTATCACAGTTCTGGAAGCTAGATGTCTGTGTTCTGGAAGAAGATGCATGTGTTGATAGATTTATTTTTTCTCCTTTGGCTTGAATATGACTACATGCTTGCTGCATCCTCTATGGTTGTCCTTCTGTCCCTGTGTTGTCTATGTCCTAAGTTCCTTTTCTTTTCTTTTTTTTTTCTTCATTTTATTTTATTTCTTTTCAGTGTTCCAAAATTCATTGTTTATGTATCACACCTAGTGCTCCATGCAATACATGTCCTCCAAAATGCCCACCACCAGGCTCACCCAACCCCCAACTGCCTCCCCTCCAAAACCATCACTTTGTTTCTCAAAGTCCACAGTCTTTCATGTCCTTTCTATCCCCCTCCGATATCCCCCAACCCCCTTCTTTTCTCCTTCTCCCAATGTCCTCCGTGTTATTCCTTATGTTCCACAAGTAAGTGAAACCATATGATAGTTGACTCTCTGCTTGACTTCTTTCACTCAGCATAATCTCTTCCAGTCCCACCCATGTTGATATAAAAGTTGGGTATTCATTCTTTCTGATGGAGGCATAATACTCCATTGTATATATGGATCATATCTTTATCTATTAGTCTGTTGAAGGGCATCTTGTTTTTTTCCACAGTTTGGTAACGGTGGCCATTGCTGCTATGAACATTGGGATACAGGTGGCCCTTCTTTTCTTTCAGGGATCATTTTTATAGTTTGTTACTAAGTTCCGTTTCTTTTTTTATTTTTTTATTTTTTAAAGATTTTATTTATTTATTTGATAGACAGAGACCACAAGTAGGCAGAGAGGCAGAGAGAGAGAGGAGGAAGCAGGCTGTCTGCAGAGCAGAAAGCCCGATGCGGGGCTCGATCCCACAACCCTGGGATCACTACCGGAGCCGTAGGCAGCGGCTTTAACCCGCTGAGCCACCCAGGCGCCCCCTGAGTTCCGTTTCTTATAAGGACATCAGCATATTGTATTAGGGCCCATCTGTATGACATCATTTTACCCTAATTACCACTTAAAAGGCTCTATCTCCAAAGATGGTTACATACTGAGGAAGTACTAGGGGTTAGGATTTTAATATTTAAATTTGAGGAAATATAATTTAGCCTATAACAGATTTTTTAAATCGCAAAAATGTTTTTAAGATTCATCCATGTTGTTTGTACCAGTAATTTGATCTTTTTTTAAAATTTCTGAGTAGAATTTCATTATGTGACTATACTACAGTTTATTTATTTTTTTAATGGACACCCAGGATGATTCCAGATTTTGGCATTTATGAATGAAGCAACTCGAGCATTGTTGCATAAGCCATTTTGCAAACTTATGTTCTTATTTATCTTGGCTCAATATCTAGGAGTGGAATTGCTGGTTATAGGAGTAGATGTAGGTTTGATTTCATTGGAAACTTCCAGAAATTTTTCCAAAAAGGTGGTATGATTTTACATTCTTATCATCAATTTATGAGAAATCCAGTTGCTCTAAATTCTTATTAACATTTAGTATTATCAGCCTTTTACATTTTAGTCATTCAGGTGGATGTGTAGTGTATTTCACTATGGCTTTAATTTTCATTCCCCCCCTTGATGTAGAATACTTTTGCATGTGCTTCTTGGCCATTTGTGTACTAGATTATTTTAATTAACATTTAATAAAAAGTGCCTAGAGAGTCTTAGGAAAAACCTATGTGAAAGAAATGTTCTTATGTGTTCATCCTCTAAAAATTTAGTTTTGATATTGCACCCGATGTTTCTGACCAATCTGATCTTCTCATTTGTGACTTGAATAAAAGCAGGTATAAATTATCTAATGGTATGGCATTGACCTTGGAGAAAAAGAACTGGGTATGTGCATGAGTCTATATTTTTATGTTTCTTGGTGCTCCATAAAATAAAAATAATGTGAAAAAGGGAGGAAGAGAGATAAAAACTACTTTCCTCTGTAATTAAAATTGGCCTAAATCACAACTGGACAGGCAGTTGGAAAACTATAATGTTAGACCTCTATCTTACTCCACTCACCAATATAAATTCCAGATGAAGAAAAAAATCTATTTTAGTTATTTTAAATCAAACACATACTCATTTTTTATAAAGTCAAATATTTCCTAAAAATTTAAAATGGAAAAATTAGCTCTTCACTCCTTCTCCCTTTTACCCTCAAGTTCTTTACCCACAGGCACAAACCTTCAAAAATTTCAGCTATGCTTACCTTTTACTTCTTATTTTTTAATTGCATTGATTTTTTTAGTTTTACTGAGATATAATTGACATATATCATTATATTCATGTAAGGTATACAACATGTTTTGATATATGCATATGTTGTGAAACTATCACCACAGTGAGTTTAGTCAATATCCATCATCTCACCTACTCACTTTTTTTCATGTAATAAGACCTTCTAATATTTACTCTCTTAGTGACTTTCAAATATAAAACACAGTATTGTTATGGTCACCATACTGTGCGTTATAACCCCAGGACTTACTTATTTTATAACTGGAAATTTGTACCTTTTGACCACTTTCACCTATTTTGTCCTCCCCTTACTCTCTGCCTCTGGCAACCACCAGTTTGTTCTCTGTCTGTATGAATGTTTGTTTGTTTTAAATTCCACCTATAAGTGAGATATTCAGTATCTGTCTTTCTCTATATGATTTATTTCACTTAGCAAAATACCCTCAAGGTCTAACCTTGTCACAAATAACAAAATTTCCTTCTTTTTAAAAATGAATACTACTATATATTATTGCGCGTGCACACACACACACACACACACACACACACACACACACCACATTCTCTTTATCCATTAATCTTTTTAAAAAGATTTTATTTATTTATTTGACAGACAGAGATCACAGGTAGGCAGAGAGGCAGGCAGAGAGAGAGGAAGGGAAGCAGTCTCCCCGCTGAGCAGAGAGCCCAATGTGGGGCTCAATCCCAGGACCCTGGGATCATGATGTGAGCTGAAGGCAGAGGCTTTAACCCACTGAGCCACCCAGGCATCCCACCATTAATCTTTTGATAGATATATTGTTTCCAAACCTTAGCTATTGTAAATAATGCTGCAATAAACCTGGGGGTACAGATATCTCTTTGATACAGTGATTTCATTTTCTTTGAATATATAGCTAGAAAGGGAATTGCTAGATCACATGGCAGTTCTATTTTTAATTTTTGTAAAAAACTCCATATTCTTTTCCTGCATACTTTTGAGTTGCTGCACCAAGTAACATTCTTACCAAAAGTGTACAGGGGTTCCCTTTTCTCCACATCCTCACCAATACTTTTAGCTCTTGTCTTTTTGATGATAGCCAGTCTAACAGGTATAAAGTAAAATCTCTCTGTGGTTTTGATTTACTTTTCCCTGAAGAGTAATGATGTGAACACCTTCTCATATACCTGTCTTCCATTTGTATGTGTTATTTGGGAAAATGTCTATTCAGTTCCTCTGCCCTTATTTTTTTTAACTGATTTGTTTGCTTTTTGCTATTGAACTGTATGAGTTCTTTATATATTTTGGATATTAACTCATCTAATATATGATTTGGAAGTATTTTCTGCCATTCCTTAGACTGTCTTTTCATTTTGCTGATGGTTTCCTTTATTGTGCAGAAGCTTTTTAGTTTTGCCTAGTGCCATGTTTTGATTTTTGCTTTTTTTAAAAAAACAAAACAAAACAACTTTGCTCTTTGTATCAAATCTAAAAAGTCATCATGAAGACTGATTTCAAGGAAACTACCCTTACATTTTCTTTAGGAGTTTTATGGTTTTGGGTCTTATATGGGTCTTAAATGAGTTTCTTGTAGATAGCATATTGATGGGTTTTGTTTTTTTATCCATTCTGATACCCTGTGTCTTTTGATTGGGGCATTTAGCCCATTTACATTCAGGGTAACTATTTAGAGATATGAATTTAGTGCCACTGTATTGCCTATAAGGTGACTGTTACTGTATATTGTCTTTGTTCCTTTCTGGTCTACTACTTTTAGGGTCTCTCTTTGCTTAGAGGACCCCTTTCAATATTTCCTGTAGAACTGGTTTGGTGTTTACAAACTCTTCTAGTTTTTCTTTGTCCTGGAAGCTTTTTATCTCTCCTTCTATTTTCAATGATAGCCTAGCTGGATATAATATTCTTTGCTGCATGTTTTTCTCATTTAGTGCTCTGAATATATAATGCCAGTTCTTCTGGCCTGCCAGGTCTCTGTGGATAAGTCTGCTGCCAATCTAATATTTTTACCACTGTATGTTGCAGACTTCTTGTCCCGGGCTGCTTTCAGGATTTTCTCTTTGTCACTAAGATTTGTAAGTTTTACTATTAGATGATGGGGTGTTGACCTATTCTTATTGATTTTGAGGGGGATTCTCTGTGCCTCCCGGATTTTGATGCTTGTTTCTTTGCCATATTAGGGAAATTCTACAGTAATTCACTCCAATATACCTTCTGCCTCCCTCTCTCTTTCTTCTTGTTCTGGAATTCCAATTATTCTAATGTTGTTTCATCTTATGGTATCACTTATCTTTTAAATTCTCCCTTCATGATCCAGTAGTTGTTTGTCTCTCTTTTGCTCAACTTCTTTATTCTCCATTATTTGGTCTTCTATATCACTAATTCCCTCTTCTGCCTCATTTATCCTAGTGGTAAGAGCATCCATTTTTGATTGCACCTCATTAATAGCTTTTTTGATTTCAGCCTGGTTAGATTTTAGTTCTTTTATTTCTCCAGAAAGGGCTTTTATTTCTCCAGACAGGGTTTCTCTAATATCTTCCATGCCTTTTCTGAGCCCAGCTAGCACCTTGAGAATCATGATTCTGACCTCTGGATCTGACATATTACCAACGTCCATATTGATTAGATCTCTAGTCTTCAGTACTGTCTCTTGTTCTTTTTTTTTTTTTTTCTTTTCTTTTTTTCTTTTGTGGTGAGTTTTTCTGCCTTGTCATTTTAACCAGATAAGAATAGATGAATGAGAGAATAAAATACTAAAAGGGTGGCAAGGATCCCAGAAAAATGTGCATTAACCAAATCAGAAGAGACCCCAATTGTGGGGAGAAGAAAGTTTAGAAGTTTAAAGAAAATCAAGAAAGAAGAAAAAGAAAAAAGAAAAAAATATATATTAGACTGGTGAATAGAACAGAGCCACCCACTTAATTTTGGGAGTATTTTGGTCTGTTAGAATAAACTACCTCCCAAAATTTTAGAGAAATACACACACACACACACACACACACACACACACACACACACATACATATACATATACACAAAGTAAGGGTAAACATGATGAAGGGATAGAATGACTGTAAAGATGAAAATTTAAAAATATTCTAAAAAAAGGAGTTGATAAGATAAGTTGGTTGGGAAAAGAAAGAAAAAGAAAGTGAAGAAAATTTGCTCAGGCTGGAGACTAGAACAAAATCTTGCTATAATTAGGTATATTTTGATCTATTAGAAGAAGTTGTATCCCAAAAATTTTTGGAAGAAAAAAAAACCCTATGTGTATACAAAAGATAAAGTTAGATACAATAAAGGATAAAATATGACTATAATAATAAAGGTTCAAAAAGATTTCTTTAAGAAAGATATTGTTAAGATAAACTAGTTAAATAATGTTAAAAGAGGAAGGAGCAAAAGTAAAAAAAAATAGAATAAGAAAAAATAAAATGAAAAAAAGATTAATTAACTTTGAAGACTAAAGAATTATTGGGAGAAAGCCATGAATTCCATGCTTTGCTTTCCCCTCCTCTGGATTTCCTCTGTTCTCCTTGATCAGTGAGCTTGGTCTTGGCTGGATTTCTTGCTAATCTTCTGGAGGAGGGGTCTGTTGTAGTGATTCTCAAGTGTCTTTTCCCGAGGCAGAACTGCACTGCCCTTGTCAGGGGCTGGGCTAAGAAATCTGCTCCAGGTTGCTCTTGGGAGCAACCTGAGGAGCATTACCTGAATGCTTTCTGTAGAGCTCTGGAGGATGGGAATGAAAATGGAAGCCTCCCAAGCTCTGGCTGGGAGGAGCTGAGAGCTAGAGGCCCCACTCATCAGTGAGTCCTTGGAGAAAAGCGCTCAATCACTCCCTTCTCCCTGTTCTCCAGCCACACTCCAAGCTTACCCAGCCTGTGATCGAGCATTTCTGTCTCTGGCACACAGCCTCATTTGGAGTCTCCAAACCCAGCAGATCCCTGCCGTTCTTCCTTGGGAGTCTTCTTGGAGCTGCCACTTGTGGGGTCCCTGCTCAAAGAGCAGTGTACTGACTGTGCCACAGATCACAATGTAAGGTAACCCTGAGCTGAGAGCTCACTCCTCTGCTCTGTCTCTGTAGCTGGCTTTCCCACTCTAATACCTGCAAGTTCTACACTCAGATACCCCTGATTCTTCTGTGACCCCGTGGGACCTGAGACCACGCTGTCCCCACAAGGGATCCACCCCCACTTAGCCTCTGGAGCAATGTCCTTCAGTGGAGCAGACTTCTAAAAGTTCTGCTTTTGTGCTCCATTGCTATGCTGCTTGCTGGGATCCAGCCCCTTCCCCTGTGGTCTATCTTCACATCGCTTAGGATTCACTTCTCTGCAGGTCCTACCTTTCAGAAAGTGTTTGATTTTCTGTTTCTAGAATTGCTACTCTTCTCTTTGATCTCCTGTTGAATTTGTAGGTGTTCGGAATGGTTTGATAACTATCTAGCTGAACTCCTGCTATCTGATGCCATGTCAGCCTGCTACTCCTCCACCAACTTGACTCCTCCTCACAGGTGGAAGTCTCTCTCTCTCTCTTTTTTTAAATGTAGGAGTGTATCACTGTAAACTTCCCTCTTAGAATAGCTTTTGCAGAGTCCCACAAGTTTTGATATGTTGGATTTCTGTTTTTATTTGTTTCAAGATATTTTTAAAAAAATTTTTTCTGTTAATACCTTTTGACTCAATTGGTTATTTGGTAATATGTTGTTTAATCTTCACATATTTGTAAATTTTTGTTTTCTTCTTATAACTGATTTCTAGTTTCATACCATTTTGTTGGAAAAGATGCTTGCTATGATTTTAATACTCTTAAATCTACTAGGACTTGTTTTGTGGTCTTACATATAATCTGTCCCAGAGAATGTTCCATGTACACTTGAGAAAAATGCATATTCTGCAATTCTGCTGCTGTTGGATGAAACATTCTATGAACATCTGTTAAACCCATGTTTCCTTATTGATTTTCTGTCTAAATGATTTATCCATTGTTGAGTGTAGGGTACTGAAGTCCCTTAGTATTACTGTATTGCAATCAATTTCTTCCTTCATGTCTGTTAATATTTGCTTTATATGTTAGGAACACCTCTTATTGGACTGGCCCCTTTATCATTATATTATGTGGAATATCTTTTTACATCCCTTCTCATTTGTGTGTGTGTTTAAAATCTGAAGTTAAGTCTCTTGTAGGCAGGATATTGTTGCACCTTGGCATTGGCTTTTTCTTTCTCTTTTATTTAATCCATTTAGCTATTCTTTTGATTTGAGAATTTAGTCCATTTACATTTAAGGTCATTATGATGGGTATGGACAGATATTGCCATTTTGTTAATAGTATTATGGCTGTTTTGTATTTATTCTTTTCTTCTGTTATTTGTGACTCTGTGATTTGATGACATTCTGTAGTGGCATGCTTAAATTCCTTTCTTTTTCTTTTGTGTATCTACTATAGATTTTAGCTTTGTGGTTACTGTGTTTACCTAAAACAGTTTATTTACCTAACAGCTTATTTTAAACTGATCATAACCTAATCTTGCATGCACACTAAAACACTATATTTTACTCCCTGCCCACATTGTGTTTGATGTGACAATTTATGTTTTTTAACCTTATGTATCCATTAACAAATTATTGCAGTTAACCTTTTTGCTAGATTTGTAAGTGGTTCATCCACTACCTTTCCAATATTAGAGTATTTGGAATCCAATTATATGTCTATTTTTATCAGTGAAATTTATACTTTCATATGTTTTCCTGTAACTAAGTAGCATTCATTCATTTCAGCTTGAAGAAATCCCTTTATTAATTTTTTGGTAAGATGGTCTAGTGGTGATGAAACTTCAGCTTTCACATGTCTGAAAAACTATTTCTCCTTCAGTTCTGAGGACAGTTTTGCTGAGTAGAGTATAACTGGTTGGCAGGTTTTTCTTTTAGCACTTTAAATATATCATGTGACTCCCTGCTGGCCTGCAAAATTTATGCAGAAAAATCTGCTGATAATCTTATGGGTATTCTCTTGGAAGTAAGAAGTAGTTTCTCTCTTCTGCTTTTATGATTCTCTTCTTTCACTTTTGCCAGTACACTTATAATGTGTTGGCAGTGTGAATCTCTTTGGATTCATCTTGTCTGGTACTTTCTGGGCATCTTTGATCTGGATGTCTGTTTCTTTCCCCAGGTTAGAAAAGCTTATAATCATTATTTTTTAAATTATTATTTCTGTGCCTTTCTTTCTGTCTTCTATTTAAGGGTCTTCCTATAGTGAGAATATTGGTCTGCTTGATGGTGTCCTATAAGTCTCAAATTATCTTTATTCTTTTTTTTCCTTTTGCTCCTCTAAATTGGATCAATTCCACTGTCTTTAAGCTAGCTGATACTTTCTTCCACTTGATCTACTATGCTGTTGAGCCTGCTACTGAATTTTTTCAATACAGTTATATACCTCTCTATGATTTGTTTAGTGATTTCTTATATTTTCTCTTTTTGTTGAAATTCTCAATTTGTTCATGCATTCTTCTACTGACTTAGTATCTTTAGACCATTATCTTAAACATTTTATCACATAAATCACTTATCTCCATTTCATTAAGGCCTGCTTCTAGAGTTTTGTTTTTTTCTTTTATTTGAAATATATTCATCTGGTTCTTCATTTTCTCAACTCTCTGTATTGCTTTCTACATTAGATAAAATATTAGATAAAATAGCCAGGTGTTCCAGTCTTGACTGAGAGGTCTCATGTAGGAAGTGAACCTTATAGACAGCCAGGTAAGAATTGTTTCTTTTTGGCTACAGTCCTGTAAAGCCTATAAATGCAGCTCCCCCAACCTGGCCACTAGAGTCGGGTAACCAATGGTTCTGTTCCCTGGACAGCAACTGCAAAAGCTGAGCTTTCAGGCATGTGCTCAAGCTCCTTCCTGGGAAATATCAGTGACCCAAAATGGGCCAGAGAGAAAGCAGGGAGATGGTGTCTGGTGACCTGCCCAGTCTCTGGGGACAACCACAGTAAGCCCCTAGGTGTGTGTTAAGTTAGAACCTCGACCCTGAGGTGGCAGCTTTTGAAGTATGCAAATAGGCCTCTTTTGGGAAAGACTGGGAGACAGATGTTTCTCTCTGCTCTCTCTATACTGATCCGTGGGAGCATATCCACTCAATTCTTATGAGACCATTAATTACTATTATTTGTTCACTATAGTTTTGTGGGTCTTGTGGATGCCAACCCCTCTGGCTTTCTGAGCTAGGTGTTTTGGGGACCTTTCCCTTAAGTAAAAATCTTAAAAGTTGAACCATGAGAGACTGCGGACTCTGAGAAGAAAACTGAGGGTTTCAGAGGGGAGGGAGTTGGGGGATAGGTGAGCCTGGTCGTGGATATTAAGAGGGCATGTATTGCATGAAATGTTGGGTGTGGTGCATAAACAATGAATCTTGAACACTAAAAAAATAAAATTAAATTAAAAAAAAAAAAAAAAAAAAGCTTGGGAACTAGATGTTAAGTCCAAACCTTCACTCTTCAGGGAGGATCTTAATGTTTTGAGTTCCTTCTTGATTATATGTTTCTATGTCTGGGGTGGGGTTTAGGGTGAGTATGTCTCAGCCTTTCCTACCCATTTGATGTGGGCATTTTCTTCTTCATCCAAAGTGTAGGAGTCACTTAGCAGTTTCTGGATCTCTTCCAGAGGCAATTTGTCCAAATGTAGTTATAAATTTGGTGTGTCTTGGAAAGAGGTAAGTTCAGGAACCTTATATATCATTGCCTTGGATTTGAACCTCCCTTAGCTTTTATTTCTAAATAATATGTATGTATAACTATTTCTTAGTTTATTGACTTTAGAGATCATGTGTTGACTTCCTTCTATGATAGAGAGGGCTTATCATGTTGAAATACCTCTCATTCCCTCAGCACCTCTCCTCTTAACACAGTACTATTTGAATTTTGGTTGGGTCAAATTAGTGTTTAAATTTTTACAACATTCAGGAGTCTAAGATGGTGGAGGGGTAGGAGACCTTAGTTTCAGCTGGCATCATGAATTCAGCTAGATAGCTTTCAAATCATTTTGAATACCTGCAAACTCAACGGGAGATCTAAGAAAAGTATATCTGCAACTCTATAAATAGAAAAGTGACCATGTTCAGCCAGGTAGGAGATCTGGAGAAGTAAATCTGAGATGAAGTTTAGGAAGATAAAACACAGGGGGAGGGAGCCTCCATAAGTTGGCTACCAGAAAGTGATATAGTAGAGAAGCACAAAATCACAACTTTTAGAAGTCTGCTCTGGTGAGGTATGTCCTTGCCTGAAAAGTGGATTGGAATTCTAGGTCTCAGGATCCTCAGGGTCACAGGAAGACTGGGGGTGCCTGAGTATGGCAGAGTTCCCAGACATCAAAGCAGGGAAGTTGGCTTAAATCAGTGAGCCCAGTGGACTTTCAGCTTGGGGTTGCCATAAACCATGAACCACTACATAGTTGGGTGACTGTTCTCTGAATAGAGGCCTAACAAGTGGCAGAACTGGCGAGATATCCCTTTGTCTCCCAAGAGGAGTGGCAAGGGTGTGCACTACAGGAGTCTGCAGGGTCTAGAGAATGGAAATGGGGTCCTGTGCCTGAGATACAAATGCTCAGTCAGAGGCTGGGTGAGCACAGAGTGCTGATGGAGACCAGGGAGGCAGGAGTGATTGACAGATTTTCCCTGAGGGTGCACTGAGGAGTGGGGCCCCTGCTTCTGGCCCCAAGGGTGGAGACTGGAAGGCTGCCATTTTTATTCTCATCCTCTAAAGTGGTACAGAAAGCCTTCGGGGAAATAAAAGCCACAGAGAGCAATGCAGAACAGATTATTTAGCCTTGCCCCCTGGCAATGGTAGTGCAAGTCTGCCTGTGGCAAAGACACTTGAGAACCAGTGCAAAAGGCCCATCCCCCAGAAGATGAGCAAGAACATCTAGTGAAGGCCAAATTTACCAATGACTGAGAATGCAAAACTCCAGTGCTAAGGGAATACAGCACTTTGAATTCATGAATGAAAGAGGAGAGATCACAACCAACAACAAAGAAATACAAACAATTATAAGAACATATTATGAGCAACTCTATGCCAACAAATTTGACAATCTGGAAGAAATGGATGTATTCCTAGAAACATATAAACTACCACAACTGAACCAGGAATAAATAGAAAACCTGACAGGCCCATAACCAGTAAGGATATTGAAATAGTCATCAAAAATCTCCAAACAAACAAAAGCCGAGGGCCAGACGGCCTCCCAGGAGAATTCTACCAAACATTTATTTATTTTTTTAAAAGATTTTATTCATTTATTT
This sequence comes from Taxidea taxus jeffersonii, assembly GCA_003697995.1. Taxonomy (NCBI): domain Eukaryota; kingdom Metazoa; phylum Chordata; class Mammalia; order Carnivora; family Mustelidae; genus Taxidea; species Taxidea taxus. Next base: position 832 of record ML100316.1, on the reverse strand, counting down.
GACAGACAGAGATCACAAGTAGGAGAGAGAGGAAGGGAAGCAGTCTCCCTGCCGAGCAGAGCCTGGTGTGGGGCTCCATTCCAGGACCCTGAGATCATGACCTGAGCTGAAGGCAGAGGCTTAACCCACTGAGCCACCCAGGTGCCCCTCTACCAAACATTTAAAGAAGAATTAATTCTTATTCTCCTGAAACTGTTCCAAAAATACAAACGGAATGAAAACTTCCAAACTCATTTTATGAGGCCAGCATCACCTCGATCCCAAAGCCAGACAAGGATCCCATCAAAAAAGAGAATTACAGGCGGAGGAGTCAAGATGGCAGAGAAGTAGGAGGCTGAGACGACATCAGCCAGCAGGAGATCAGCTAGATAGCCTATCAAACCATTCCGAACACCTACAAATCCAACAAGAGATCGAAGAGAAGAAAAACAATTCTAGGAACAGAAAATCGACCACTTTCTGAAAGGTAGGACCAGCGGAGAAGTGAATCCAACGCGACGGGAAGATAGACCCCAGGGGGAGGGGCCGGCTCCCGGCAAGCGGCGGAGCACAAAATCAGAACTTTTAAAAGTCGGCTTCACGGAGGGACATCGCTCCAGAGGCTAAACTGGGGTGAAGACCTCACGGGGACAACGTGGACTCAGGTCCCACGGGGTCACAGAAGGATCGGGGGTTTCTGAGTGTCGCAGAGCTCACAGGTATTAGAGCGGGGAAGTCGGCTGCAGAGACAGAGCCGAGATTTCCTAGTGGTCTGTGACACAGACCGGTGCTCTGTGGCACTGGCCGGTGCTCTGTGCGAGGGGTCCCCACAAGATCCGGGGAGACTCCGACC
>RCUC01124499.1:0-47729 GCA_003697995.1 Taxidea taxus jeffersonii | reverse complement strand
ACAATGGAATACTATGCAGCCATCAAAAGAAATGAAATCTTACCATTACTTACTTGCGACGACATGGATGGAACTAGAGCATATTATGCTTAGCGAAATAAGTCAACTGGAGAAAGACAACTATCACATGATCTCCCTGATATGAGGAAGTGGAGATGCAATGGGGGTGGGGGTTAAGGTGGTAGGAAAAGAAAAAATGAAACAAGATGGGATCAGGAGGGAGACAAACCAAAAGAGACTCTTAATGTCATAAAACAAACTGAGGGGGCTTGGGGGGAGAAGGGTTGGGAGAGGGTGGTGGGGTTACATTATATGTTTAAATAAAGCTTAAATAAAAATAAAAAAAATAAAAAAAAAGAAATTTTATGATATAATGACCTTTTATTGACCCATGGTTTATTTCATCTTCCTATTTAAATTTGGGGTACAGTAACATGTTCTGGAAGGACATGGAAATCAGAGGCTGTCTTTTCCAAGTAGAGTTTCATTCCCTGAAGACTTAGCTTACCCTTCTTCTGCTGGAGAATCTCAACTTCTTCCGATTGTACTATGTCTTACAAGTAATAAGTTTGAGAAGTTTACTTCTCTGTAAGGAGGGGTTTCCTCTTATTTGACTCTTCATTATTATTTTAAAGCTTAAAGAATTGACGGATTCCAGTTTGTTCTGTTTCTCCATAGGCATCAATATATATCAGTTTCTTTCTCTATTATATATAGATAGATATAAACCTATCTATATAAAATTTAATATACTTTCTGCTTGGCTTTTCCATACTAAGTAAGAGTAGAGATTTCCTTTCTCACACATACCAAAACATTTGCTACTTGGGCTCAAAAGATCAGTGAAAGGCAGACAGTGAGTGAACTCTTGCAACTTTTAAATATAATTCAACGTATGTTTTATATATTATCTGGATTCATCATCTCCCAATGATGTGAAAGTTGTAGATCTGATTTCATATGTATATACGTTTACTATATATATATTTCCCATTGTGTTATGATTCTTCACATTCAATACTGGGCAATAATTTCTACTTATCAGCAAGAAAGGATTTATAGTCTAAGAATGCCTAAGTGTAATTTTTTTTAGTAGACTAATTACCACTTCTAGCAGTTGTAATTAAAAAAGAATCTTGCCCCATTTTAAACTCCCTTTCCCTACAGATTTACTCATTTTTCACCCCTGACACCACTTTTTATTTTTTGCAGGTTTTTTTTTTTTTTTTGATGAAAGCCAGTTTTCCTTAAAAAGCATTTCTCAAAAAGAAAAAAAAGCATTTCTCTATTTTTCTATTCATTTGAAGGCTTGTAGATTTTCTGGACCAAATATTCTTGAAGATATTTATTATGATTCACTAAGTAGAAATAAGATCTAAGGCTTAGCATAGGAGCTGGGAAACTGGAAATTTTGACTTGTAACCTCCTTTGCTTCCTATTGTGGAGGCAAAGGAGGTTACAAGTCCTATTAAACCTATTCCTATTAAACTGCTCTACTAGGAAGATGCTAATTCCTTATGTTCAAGGTAATTCTATATAGACCTCATATATTTTCCTGATTTATTTTTAAGATTATTAAAATGTATTAATGATAGCTAGTTGAGCTGGGTTTAACCATGAAAGTATCAGAGATGTGTGAACTTGGACTTCTGTTACTATAACAGTACAAGTACTGGTGCTTGTCCAAGGGACTGCTAAGTGGGGTGTACCAGCATCTACCCCTTTCTTAAGTAACTCAGCACCACTCCGGGCATTATTTAAATAGTCTCTGCGCCTGTTAATGAACAACCATGGGGCTGAAGTCAGAGATTTGAGCCTGAGTAGTTGAGTATAAAAGTCACCAAAATGCACATAGCAAGGTAACGTTGTAAAAAGTTAAGAAAGCACAAAAAAGGGGAAAGATTGGAAAATAAACTTGGTTACGTAAATTGAATGCTAGGAAACCCATGGTAAGAGACTCACAAAAGAGTACTTCTTATAGAACAGAAAGAGGGGGGCCTCTGGGAACTGACAACATTCTGGGAATTAAGTGCCAATTATGTCCTGGACCAATTATCAGTGCTTTTACTAAAGACAATTTTTAAAAAAGATTTCATTTATTTATTTGAGAGAGCAAGCATGCATGCGAGTGGGGTAAGGGGCAGAAAGAGATAATCGCAAGTAGACTCCTCGCTGAGCTCAGAGCCCCACTCACGTCTCCATCTCACAACCCATCAGATCATGACCTGAGCTGAAACCAAGAGTCGGACACTCAACTGACTGAGTCACCCAGGTGCCCCTAAAGACAATTTATTTTAAGCAGCAACCTTGGAAACAAGCATGGCCAGATTTGATCCCAGACCCCTCTTCTTACTGAGTGCCCTTGACAAATCACATAACTTCTATGAATCTCAACTTTCTTTTCTAAAAAGTGAGGATAATTATATCTACTTCACAGGGTAATGTAAGGATTTAATGAGGTAAGCTGATATGAGTAAAGAAGAGTTATTTCCCCATCCCTCTAACAATGTCAGCATGCATTCCTTAAAAGTGGTTTGCAGTGGTTAAGTGTTGGGACTCTGGAATCAGACTGCTCAAGTCACAGCTCTCTCACTTAGCAGCTGTGTGACCTTGGAAAAGTTACTTGACCTCTCTGTGTTTCATTTTCATAATATGAACAATGAGGATATTAATAGTATTTTCCCCATAAAGTTATGAGGATTAGAAGAGCTGAATCTATTAAGTATTTAGGACAGCACTTCAGCATAGAGTAAACATTTAAAAGTGTTAGCTAAAAATGGGCAATAGTTTTGGATTCTTTCTAAAAGTGATTCCTTTTGTGTTAGGTTATATTCACCTAACTGGACGGGAAGATACCGTAACAGTCATGCCAGCTGTGGGGTGAGTTTCTTGTAATTCTGTTTGGGGCAACACTGCCTACTGTGGACAGGTGGTGGTGGTGGTTCTCCTAGCTAAGGGCAGTTCTGGGTGAGAGCCTCTAGAGCCAGCAGCCAGGCTGTCTTGCATCCAGCCTTTGTTACTGATACTGGGCAAATTAACATTTCTGACTGTTCATTCCCTTGTGAAATGGGGATAATTTTGGCCTCTGGGGGTGGTGTGAGTATTATATGTGGTAATTTACCTACAGGCCCATGTAGCCTCCACCCAGCACAGAGCTGCAGAGTAACGATTATTATTACATCAAATATATATAGCAGTTGGGCCCTCGGGGGGTTCAAAGGAAGGAAAACCAGGAGGCAGCTAGAAATGGGGCCCTTTCTGCCTGTGTGAGCTCGGTCTGGGGAAGAGGAAGAAAAACAATCTCTTCCTTTTGCAACCTAAATGACTACAGACGTCTCCCCTTGGCCCCTGTCTTTCGCATCCCCCTGCCCCCAAATAGGCAAAGACACCATTCTTTTCAGTTTTATAATCTACTCATTTCTGTAGGTGCGGGTTTATCTGGGCTTGGTGGTAAGCCAAGGGTGGGTGGGGAGAAGCATTAAAACCTGGCAACCCAGCTCCCCCATCTCCGGATGCCCCAGGGCTCCTGCCAGCCGTCCTCGGTTAAAAAACGTGCTTTTTATTTCACTTCCCCGCAGTCTCCTGCGCAGCAGCTCATTACCACCCGCTTCAATCACCACTGCCAGCATCTCCCCAGAACGTTTTCCCCTTCCCCCATTTCAGGGACATTGGTCGTAGCTGACATTTAAAGGAAATAAACACGGATTTTAAAAAATTACAACCTTCTCCGCCTGAAGAACCCAGCAGCAATGAATAACCGAACAGTCCAGCGAAGAGCGCCTGTCGGGACTCAGCTCCGCCAGCCCTTCCTGCCACACAATTCCCCACACCCGAGCAGCACAAATCACCATTTCCAGGCACCACTCGAGGCTGCCAATTCCACTTTCGCTTAATCTCATTTAAAATCCGGCTACAGATGAGGCTCTGTCGCTGCGGCGAGAAACCGGGCGGGGGGCAGCGGGAGGGACGCGAGGCCTGGATGGAAAGGGAGCGCAGGGGCCCCTCGCGGTTTGGGGCCGCGGACGGATCCCCAGAACAAGTGCAGGCCTCCCGGGCTCCGAGGCGGGCGAGCCCCGAGGGGCGCGGGGCGCAGGCTGCGCAGACAAAGAAGCCGCGGCCAGCGCCGGCCCCACCAGCCCTCTCCTTCCCCGGCGCCTCCTTTTAGGAAGAAGAGGGAAATCTGAGGGCCAAAGGGGACGGTCTTCTTGTGCTCCTCCAGACAGCTAGCGGGAGGTTCTCTCTCTCCGAGGTTTCCCCGTCCCTTGCTGTAGATTGGCGGCCCCCGCCAACACCCCCAGACCCACCCTCTCCTCCGGCTAGCGCCCCTCAGCGGTCCTTCCGGGTGGGAACCGCGCTGCGGCGCCGGGGCCCCGGGAGGCGTGCGCCCCGCGCCTCCCGAGGTGCGGGCGAGCGAGCCCGAGAGGGCGGGGGGCGGGCGCGCGCGCGGGGCGGCGCGCGCGCGGGGGCGGGGGAGCGGCCGGGACACGTGTGGCGGCGGTGGGGGGGGGAGACTCGGCGCCCGGGGCTTTAAGAAGGTGTGGAGGGGGGCGGGCGCTTTCCCAGGCCTGGCCGAGGGGCGTCGCGCAGAGGCGGCGCGGCGGCGGCGGCGCACGGAGGCAGCAGACGTCGCGCTCTCGGAGCCCGAAGCCCGGGTCCCGCTCTCCCGCCCAAAGAAACTTTGCAGACCGCGGTCTGCCGCGGAACTTCCCAGCGGGGCTCCGCGCCCGAGCCCGCTCTGCTCGCGTCCGCCGCCTCCTCGCCTTCCCTCCGCGTGGCTCCTCCGTCCCGGCGCCTCCCAAACTGAATGAGCGAGCAGCGCTCGGGGCGCGCGGCGGCGGCGGCGGCGGCATGGAACGCAGTTGCAGGGCCCCGCGGACTTTCCTCTTGGCGCTGTTGCTGGGGGCGACGCTGAGGGCGCGCGCGGCGGTGGGCTATTACCCCCGCTTCTCGCCCTTCTTTTTCCTGTGCACGCACCACGGGGAGCTGGAAGGGGATGGGGAGCAGGGCGAGGTGCTCATTTCCCTGCACATTGCGGGCAACCCCACTTACTACGTACCGGGACAAGAATACCATGGTAGGTACCACAGCGGCTCCGCGCTCGCCGCCCGGCCCGGTGCGCCCGCGAGCGCAGCTTTTTATCCCTTTCCTTCTTCCAAGGGGCCATTTAAACGGGAGCCAGGAGAGCCCTTTCCTCAACCTTGCGCTCTGAGGAGGGACAGGGAACAAAGTTAGTGAGGATCGAGTCGCGAGTTGGGATTTATTCGCCACACAGCATACACTCCCCTCACGAATCTCCTCGAAATAAGCCGGTTTTTTGGGGGGAAACGCCTGAGAATTGGGGATTGGCATCTTCCCCTCCTCACTCCTCGTCCCTGCCGCTGACACGTTTAGTGGGTCCGCGCGTCTTGTTTCCCTAACCCCGATGCTCGGATTCCAGACCTTTGTCCGGCCCGGTTCCCCCTGAAGGGTACCGCCAGGTGGTGTTGGGGCTGGCGCCGGGCTCTGCGGACCCGCTGGTGACAGATTGGCGCGCCCCGGTCCCCGGCTGCCCCGCGCCGTCGCCTGCCCGCTACAAAGTTCCCGCTGCTCGCCAGCTAGGGTCCCCCATTTCATCCAGTGTCCAACGGCCCTTCTGAAATGGAGCGGCTGCTTCCAGCGCTCTCTGGCTTTATAAAGTGTCCCTTAAAATGTCCGTAATCGATGGGTTTTTAACAAAGTCCTCTTACTTTTAACGTGCTGCTTGTTTTTAAAGTGATCTCTGTGTTGTTTATTGATGACTTTGTCTTTTATCTGCACAGCTTTAATTTCCAAGTAAGGGCTGGAAGCCCCTTAGAATTTAAAGGTATCTTAAAAAAAAAATCGTTATGGAGGCCTTCATCGAAATTAAACGTTGCTGAGGAAGTAAAATATAGCTCCAAGAAATAGAATTTTATATGGTGCATGCATGTATTTTAGCTGTTTTAAGCTAATAAATCAAGTATGTGGGGAGATAAAGATGGTATTTTCTATTTCCTCTGGCACTTCTGAATATTTCACTTCCATGGTGCTTCTAAGGTGGGACAGGCACTATTTGATTAGAATTTCAAGGCAAAAATACTTACACCCAACCAAATAGAAACTATTGCCTCGTAATCTCATATTATAGTTTTGATGTCTTGTAGGCTAACAATTATTGACATAGCAGGAGATAATCCACAGAGCAGCTTGCATTTCAGATAAACATGCGTGTAAAAATGATAAGAGTCCTTAAGTTCTCTGTTTTCTAAAAAACACCTTTGTGTCTGCACTAAAATGTTTTACATAAATAAATGCTTTCCGGAGGTTTACAAGAGTGCTTTTACAACTTTCTTGTGGCGTGGTGGCAGACTTGTCTGTAAAGCAAGAGTCTAATTTGGTGGAATTTTAGACTTTGAAAAATTGTCTCTAACTAGTCCCTTCTTTAATAAAGTGTTTCTGAGGCTCGCTTCCCAAGAATGTTCTGGTGTTTTTTAAGGTCCCGGGAATCCTTAAGTGGCAAGATGAGCCAGTTTGATGGTAACCCAGACCTAAACCAAAGATTGATTGAGCTTGTCACTTGGTATGACCCTTAGCAAACGAGCTTGCCTGTCATTAGTTCTAAGAGTGGTAGGTAAGTGAGCCTGAGCTGGGCCAAAAGGTATGATTTTCAAGTTGTGATGGAAGACCATGTGATGATACAAAGCCCTGTTACTGGTTTTTTTTCTTCTGTTTTCCACATCCTTTGTAAGGTGCTAGCACAGAAGAAAACTTAAAAATACTAAAATGTGACCTAGCCTTTGCTTTTGCTATAAAGCTAGCAAATACAAGTCAGCCAAAGACTGACCATAATCACGTCCCTAAGTCTGAAAAAGAATAAATGATAGAGAGTAGGAAAAAAGTGTAATACTTTAAGTTGGACATTGTGGGGAAAGCCTCAATTTCTACATCTTTTCTGCCATCAGAAAAGGTAGAGAAATTTTATTACGTAACTTCAAGAAGATCAAATTGTTATAAACTTTGAGAACTGTTCATGTGATATTTTAAATTCCCGTTATCTGTTTTATCAAATACTTAGACTTTGAAATTGCCTGCTTAAAACAGGCCTTCATTAAGAGTTTTTCCCTGTAAAATGTTCTACAGGTTGAAGAATTGTTTGAAAATGAAGTGATGCTTACCTGTGTCTCTTTTTCTTTCAGATTTCTAAAATTAACATTAAAATTAATTGTGTAGCATCTTTAGGAATTGAACTGGTATTAGAAAAACTTAACCTAATACACATTTCTGGTCGGCTCATTTTATATGAGACCAAAATAGAAGGTCATTCAGCCAAAATTTTTTAGAGCTCAGAAATCTGTAAAATATTAGCTTGAGATTTTATTTCTAACCTTCTCAATCTTTAAAGGTAACAATTATGTCAGAGCAAATCAGTCTTATCTATGATTTATGTTGAACTCATCCTTTGGAGGAATGGTGTTTGGGTACAGCTGACGGTTGTCACTTTTTTTTACCTGAGAGAATGCATTGAGGTTGAAGTGGTATGCCCCTAACATGGAACATGACTATAGATCAGACTGTGTCAGCTGCCCTTTGAGAATTGTGCTGTGTGACAGAGCTCAGAATGTGAAATGGAGAGGCAAATGTCAGTCTAGTATAAAAGTGGTTCAAAATTACAGGTCTCTGTATGTGTCATCTTTATTTAAAGATTTTATTGAAAATCTTTTGGGGCACCTGGGCTCCGTCGGTTAAATGTCTGCCTTTGGCTCAGGTCATGATCCTGGGGTCCTGGGATCCAACCCCAGAGTCAGGCTCCCTGCTCAGTAGGATGTCTCCTTCTCTCTCTCCCACTACCCCCCTCTCTCTGCCTCTGCTCGCTCAAGCACTCTCTTTCTCTCTGTCCTCTCAAATAAATAAATAAAATCTTAAAGAAAAAGAAAACCTTTTCAAAAACAAAAACCTAATACTAGAGAATTTGAAGCTTGCATGTCTGACAGAGTTGTCATATATTTCCAGCATTTAGTAGATCTATGTATTTGCAGTTTTGGCAACTCTATAAGCAGTACATGGTTACTTCTACTAGTTTTCATCTTAATTAAAGGGTGTCACTTGGTACCTCTGTTTTCATCTTCTTATATTGCTTATTTTTTCTTTTATTCATTCTTCATTAATTAGTGAGGGAGACAGCTGGGGGGAAAGGAGAGGGAAAATCTTTTGCAGGCTCTGTGCCCAGTGCGGAGCCTGAGGCAGGGCTCCATCTCAAAACCCTGAGACCATGACTTGAGCCGAAATCAAGGTTGGATGCTTAACTGACTGAGTGCCCCATCTTCTTCCATCTTTTAAATTCTGTCGTCTATGACTTTCTTGAGATGGTATCATTAGCCACAGTGAACTATGGTGTCCTTGCATGAGTAGACCACATTGCAGAAACTCAGCAAAAGGAGGTCTTATATACCTCATGTTGAATTAGAAAGGTCTTGGGATCAGAACCTTTTTTTAATCTTAAGAATTTACTGTTTTTGCACAAATCCCAAAATATGGTCAGTTTCCACAACGTGATTTCCAGGACCAACCCTGAATTTTTTTTGTAGAAGACTGCAAATAAGAACAAGATAGAAAATGGAAACTTAGCTGGTCTAGCCAGGTGGCCCTTTCTCTTTCCCAGCCACGCCTGGCAATTCCCTGCTTCTTCTGCTAGGGACCAGGGCAGTATTGTGAAACATACAAAGGTCGAGTTGATGTCTGCACCTTTCCTCTCCCACAGTAATCCCTCTTCCTCCTCTTTACCCTCAGGTATCTACCTATCCTTTTTTGTTTGCAGCCTCCTCCCCCAACTGATTTGTAGAGAATGTGACTCATCAACATTAAATTCTCCCACAGTCTTAATTATAATGGTAGAAAGTTGTTTTTCCCTTTTTGTTTTGTTTTGTTTAGAAGAATTTTAAGCATCACTGAACAGGCAGATAATACATTTTGGGGTAGAAAGACTTTTAGAAACCCTTGAAATCATGTACTAACCTACCTGCTCACAAGATTGGCTTTACTCAGGCACCATCAGAGAGGAGAAGTCAGACATTAGAAAAAGCATTTATGAAAGCCAAGCGTAGGTAAGGGAGTTGTGGAAAGTGCCTGAGATCGGATAAGACTGATTTATCTGAATTCAGAAATAGACTAGAATCCTTGTTATTAAGGGGGCATGAGGTGTTCTAAAATATTGATGGGGGTAAAAAATTCTGTCTTAAGCAGGACTGAATTAGTGATACGCTATAATGCTTTAAGAGGAGTATTGTATTGTGTTTCATAAATGCGGTAACACTGTTGGTAGTTCTTGCATGCTATGTTTCCATTCCAGTATTTATTTAATCATTTTATGGGGTGATTGGGGAAATCAGCGCCTGCTGCTAAAACTGAGCATTTACCTAAATCTAGAAGATGTAATTGGAGAAAGAGCACTTTGTCTTAACCATTGCCAATATTACTATTATAAATACATGTGTTCTGGAATCAACCAGTTGCTATTTAAAAATCACTGTTCAAAGGCAGTGCGAGGTAATGACCTTTCAAATATAGGAATGATATATGTCAGACATAATTTTTGGTAATGTACTCCAAATAAAATTTTTTTCAAAGGAATGGTATTATCATTTGAATTAAAGTAATCTCATGTTGCTAAGGTAACTGTATTGTTTGATCAGGTGTGTGGTTATTTGTCCTTTACCTGTCTCAGATTCCAGAATCAGCACATTTAAGCTCTAAGGATCATTTCTCAAATGTAATTTATAAGTGAACTTCAGTGGTGCCCTACTTGTATGTGACTGTGAAAATCGATCGTTTTAAAGCATTTTGCTCTATTTGTTATATATTTCATCTCTCTATCATTTATTTCAAACATATTTTACTGATGTGGTTCAGATTGTTGCTTAGATCATATAAATCTTGCTTTATATGTACCCTCCAATTTTTAATGGCTCTTTATTTTAAACTATTATTTTTATTTTCATTAGAAATATTAAAGAATAAAATAATGTTACATAATTGTAATCATGTATTTTTTTTGTAATCATGTATTTTTGACAGAACTATCTTATTCCCATATTTTTTCTTTTCACCTTTAAAATATAGGCGATAGGCATTATAACAAGATTTTAAAGTCCACACTATTGACTTTGAAATTTTTTCATAAATTAGGGGTGCCTTAGTGGCTCAGTCATTAGAGTGTCTGACTCATGATCTCAGGTCTTAAAAAAAAAAAAAGAAATTTTTTCATAAATTAGTTCATTCAAAAGAATAGATCTGAAAACCATCTTTTATATTTTCCCTTTCTGGAATTGATCAGATGTATAGAATGACCTGGGAACCTTACAATATCAATTATTTAGAATGTGTTGCATATTAAGCCATAATTTTTCTTTTGATTATTTCAAATGGCACTTACTATGTCTTTAATGTTAACAGATGGTTGCTGATGTATTGAACCCTTAGTATTTCATACAATCTTTATGTTTGAAAAGCATAAATAAATTGAGTAACCACTTTTTGAACATTGGCATTTAAAAAATTGTAAATATTCACACGCAAAATATCAAGTTCTTAAACATTTTTTTAAGTTCTTTATGTAATATATTAATAGCAAAAGTGTGTGGCCTTACACTCTGTCAGGAAGAGAAGGAAGGTGGAAGGCATTTTGTTAGAATGGCAGATTCACTATGAACAAAGAGAAATGATTTAGGCTTCGTCTGAGTAATGACATAACACAGATAAAAAGAGAAATTCATTTATTTAAATATTTTGGTTTCAAGAAACACTTGGATGATTAATCCACCTCACTGATTTTAGAGTGATTTATTAAATAACCAAACTGTATAATTTCAGTCTTATTGAGCTTAAGCAAAACAGTATTAAAAACACATTTTCAGAAATTGGAATTGAGTTTTCAGATATGAAGCTTTCATAATGACTGTCCAGACACAGGAATGGTATATTTTTTTAAAAAATGAGTCTTGGCTGTCTGGTAATTCCCCATGAGGTGATCTTACTTTGGTTTCAGTTGTATAGCTCAAAGAATTTTTTTTTTTTTTTTTTTTTTTTTTGCCCAGGTAGCTGCCATGCCCATCTCATTGAAGGCAAGAGAGCCTCAAAGGATTGAATGCTGTGCCTATGGGTTAACCAATTATTTCTAAGATGTGCTTTGCTAAAACTATACATATTTTTTCCTTCTTTATTCAATCCCATGTAGGAACCAATATAGCACCAGATGTAGGAATGTGTGGAAGGATCAGTACGAACATACACAGATGTCAATGTGTGGCTTAAGGCAGCTCTAGTCATTCCAAAAACAAAATGAAGGTAATTAGGTAGCTTTGTATGCCTCAAAGAAATAGTCAGAGGAACTCTGATATTCCAAAGTAGACACTGAAACCCAACTTACCTTTTGATACTAAATTACCTTTCTGTAGAGAAAACTTTATTTGGAAAACAACAAATTAAATTTTATTGATTAGAGAAGACTTTGCAACTAGTGAAGAAGTCATGAGGGATTGCCATTGATGTCCACAGATGCCCACGTACCGAGTGACAGGAGGGGAGGACCATAGTTGACCAGTTTGTGCTACAGTCACCTCAGAATTGACTTTCTTTGCCTTTCCTGCTCTGTCTGCTCTTCTTCCAGCTGTATCTCACATGCTCTCTCCCTTGGTCCTTTCTTCCTCCTCCTAAATTTTCTCATTGTCTTTCCTCATTTTCTCCCTTCCACTGTATCACAGGTCCTTGCTTTCCCTCTCCTCTTTCTTCGCTTTTCCTGCTTTACCACTCTCTTCTCTTGTTCTTCCTATTCTTTCTCTGTTTCCTTCTTCTCTTCAGATATTCTGTCACCATCTGTATTTTTCTCTCCATTGACTGTAACATGAAAAATATCAGATTTATAGCAATTATCATACGCCTTGGATATTTGCAATCATTGAATGGGTAGGCTTTTGTATCATTCTCTTAAAAGCTTAGTGCTATGTTTCTGTGACATACACTTGTCCTTTAGAAAAATATGGGTTAATCACTCCTCAAAGAAAAGTGGACCCTTCCCCCTGCACTGTAAAATCTCTTGGAAGAACGTTCAAGCCTGTGGCTAATTCTGAGTCTGCCACTTTTCCCGCTGTCCCTTATTTTGGTCAGACTATAGATTCTGAAGGTTGTGCACAGAAGCATAGAAGTACACATTGGTGGGAGTTACAGAAATTAGAAAACCGTGTACTAAATTAGCCTGGATCTGAGAGGCAGCTCAGCCTGGACATTTCTGAATGCTTGAGTGCAAGGAATCTCATCCAGTAAACTGAAGAAGGACTTTCTCTCTCATCACCTCAGTTACCTCAAGTCTCACCATTTTCTTGCTGGTCTGGACCAAGGTTCATAACTACAGTTGCCCAGGTATGAAATAGAGCTGCCATCTTTTCTGGTTGCTGGCACTTAACAGGTCAAAAAGGGGAGTAGGGGCCTTGGTCTAAAGCAAACACTAGATTGGAGATGTGCTGCTCTGGAGGGAGTACCATAGTCTTCCTTGAGCAAGATCAATTTTGTTGTTTTGTGGCATTGTCTATTCCAGCTCAGAACTTCAAAGATGCCTTGGCAGAGAGTTCAGAGTTATTACACTACAAAGGACCGTCCCGGGAGGCACAGCCGTGTGTCAAGAGTTCAAGCTTTGGCAGCAGAGAGAACCGCCTATATATATCCTTTCTCTGCCACTTATTAGTTGTGTGCCTTCAGCAACTTGTGTCTTCTCTCTAAGTCTCAGTTTTCTGATTCTAACATAAAAATAATAATATTCATATTTCAGGGTTACAGTCACCCAGTGAGGTCATGCTTATGAGGTACCTGGTACACAATAAGTACTTTTTCAGTAGTAGCTCTTATCGTCTGGTACTATCACCCAGCATTAGGTAAGGAGAGTTGAAGCACTGTATATATAGCTAGGAGCCATGTATCCCATGCATGCCTATTTTTGTGCCTTGTCAATATGTGACATATTTCAAGAGAAATTTCAATTTTAGTTATTGAGGAGAGTCATAAAATTAAAAAAAAAAAGAACAACTCCTCATTCAGTACGTATGATCAGAAAGGGCTTCCCAGCCAAAATACATATATGACTTGCCTAGAATTAAGAGCTAGTTCTAGTCCAACCAAAACGTTTATTAACTTAGCCCATTCCTAACTCAAACCTCCCTATTCCTAAATTGAGTATTTTTCTTTATTTAGTGGTCCTAATAATGACCAAATTTTGTGTATTTAAGTGTAATCTGGGAAAAATGCCAAGATAAGTAAATATTGACATCAGTTTAATATATTTTGTCAAATCCTCTAATATGTGTGTCTTCAGCCCCTGTGAAATGATTTTAAAATACAAAACTATTTCAGCCAAACTCGAACTGAGAGAGATTGGTTTAAATAATGAACTCAGAGGTCCAGGTTCCCAAAGACTAATTGAGGAAACTTAGATCCACAAGCAGTTAGGTGGTGAAGTGGAAAGTCAGTTCATTTACAGTAAAAAATGTACTCATCAGTATAAAGGCTTTGGATGTCCACTTCCTTCTGTCTGTCTACTGGAGCAAAGTTTTTATGGGTAGGCAAGTGACTATTAGAGGTTGTTTGGGAGCTTGGAGTTAGAGGATCACAATAGCAGATTCCAGCATCTAGGAAAGCTTCCCCAGCCAACTCACATCAGCTGGGCTGGTTGACCTCTTCTTCCCTAGACAGTAGTAGAGGAAGACTGTCTTGTTGCAGAACTTCAGAATGCCTCATTATGTCACACACATTGCTTGTTGTCTACCTAATCCTTACTGACACTCCCTTTCTTACTGATTTTGTTGAGAACAACTATATGTCCGGTTAAAAATACTCAGCTCCACGGCTCCCTTGCAATACAATTTAGTAAGATGAAGTAGCGGTCTGCTGAATGGAATCTTTACAGAGGTTATTGACAAAATTGACAAAGATGATTTTTTTTTTTCAAAAAGACTCCACAAATACTTGGGTTTTGCTCTGCTCTTACCCATTTCTTCTAGACATGGTGTGGTACAACCATCCCGTGACCTTGAGGATGAGGGTTGCGTAGCAAGTGGGGACCAGGAATTGAGAAGGAACCTTGTCTTTATTTTTTATCTTTTACTTTTTATTTTTAGAGAGAGAGAGAGCATGCACACATTTGCGGTGGAGGGAGAGGGAGAGAGAGAATCTTAAGCAGGCTTCACACCCAGCACTCAGTATGGAGCCAAACGCGGGGTTCAGTCTCACAACCCCGAGATCATGACCTGAGACAAAGTCAAGAACTGGGCGCTTAACAAATTGAGCCACCCAGGCGCCCCAAGAAGGAGCCTTTGCCATTATTTGTATGTTTGACTAGCTATCCCAGCCCTGGAATACCTCTTCTGAATTTCTTGTATCTTAGGAAAAATTAGTCAGTTTCCTATTATGTGCATGTGAATATAGTCCTAATTATTCTAAATGCCAGTTTAGATGACCCAGTTTACATTCTCTTTTAGGTCTGTCACAATTCTTGTATCAAGTTCTGAATTGCTCTGGTCCTCCCATCGAATTGCTTTTGGCCACTTTGGTAGAACTAGGATGTTTCCTAAGACAGTTTTGATATTACATTTTATTTTATTTTAATTTTTAAGATTTTATTTATTTGTCAGAGAGAGAGTGCACAAGCAGAGGGAGTGACAGGTAGAGGGAGAAGACTCCCTGCTGAGCAGGGAGCCCAATGTGGGACTTGATCCCAGGACCCTTGGGGTCATGACCTGAACCAAAGGCAAACACTTAATCACTGAGCCACCCATGCGTCCCTTGATAATACATTTTAAAAACATCCCTCAAGGTGTGCCACTTCTGCAGGTAGCAAAAATAGTGCATTTTATATTAACTTTTTAGTAGTGCTTTGAGAAAGTAACCTGTCCCTGGCCTTCAGTTTCTGAAGTTTCTTATAACTGACAGTTTATGCTAGTTTCCTTCACCAGACTGTTTCATGATGGTCTTTTCTCTCCAAAATGCAGCATCATTTTATATAAATCCTGTTGACATTTAAAATACCTAGATGTGTGACATGGTTGTGAATGTGAGCTCTGCCCCAACCTTAACCTTGCTTGTTTTGTCTGGCTCAGCCTCTAGGACTAAATCCAACATTGTCCTTTCTCTTGCTTGCTGTGTATTGACAGAGGAAACAGGCATTCCAGTCTTACCTTTAGGAACATATCATCTTTTTGTGTAGGCCACCTTTGTTATGAATGTTGAAATATCCTATGATCATAGTTCCAGTTCCTTTCTTACTTCCTTTTCTCACATAAACACTTCCTACATTCTCATACTGGGGAAAAAAAAAGTTACATGTCTAGTATTTGTGATGGAGCAATATAGAGAGATTAGTGGGCTTTAGTCTCTTTTAGAAAAAGTGGCTTCACATTCCCATTCTAAGCACTGATACTATCAAAAAATAAAAAAGGCAACACAAGGGCTTGGAAATAATAGCAACAATACTAATAGCAAACTCTAAAGTAGCGTGTGCTAGGCACTGATCTAAAATCTTTGCATATATTAATCATGTAATTTTCACATCAACTTTATGAGGTAGGTACTATTATCCTCCTTTTATGGATATAGAAACTGAATCCCAAAGAGGTTAAGTGTTTTGCCCAAGATTTCAGAGCTGTTAGATAGGACTCAGTCTGTCTTGCTTTGGAATCCATGCTTCCAGCTGGTATGCATTTATCTGTAGAAATGACACTTGTTTCAGGAAAGGGGTAATAATAAGAAATAATAAAAGACATGTTAAGAAAGAGAAGAGAGGGACGCCTGGGTGGCTCAGTTGGTTAAGCGGCTGCCTTCGGCTCGGGTCATGATCCCAGCGTCCTGGGATCGAGTTCCACATCGGGCTCCTTGCTCAGCAGGGAGCCTGCTTCTCCCTCTGCCTCTGCCTGCCACTCTGCCTGTGCTCGCTCCTGCTCTCTGTCTGACATAAATAAATAAAAAAATTTAAAAAATAAAAAAAAAAGAGAAAGAACAGTAAAAACCAGTTTTGTAATTTAAAATAAAGATTGCAGACTTAAACCAGAAAGGTGATACCCATGCCAAACAAAGTCAGAATTTCAGTCCAAGAATATTCAGTCCAGAATATTCTTTGTCCAAGACACAATTATCTTCCAGATATCATTTAATACACTGTTGACCTGAAAGAGTTAATGTGCCTTCCAAGTATGATGACAACTAAAACTATAAGAGTGATTCGCACATTCTGTTCATATTTATTTATAACCTTTTGATGAATGTAATTTCTATGAAGATTTTTTTAAAAGATTTTATTTATTTATTTGACAGAGAGAGACGCAGAGAGAGAGGGAACACAAGTGGGGGGTTGGGGAGAGGGAGAAACAGGCTTCCCACGGAGCCGGGAGCCTGATGCGGGGCTTGATCCCAGGACCCTGGGATCATGACCTGAGCAGAAGGCAGACGCTTAGTGACTGAGCCACCCAGGCACCCCTCTGTGAAGATTTTTAAGTAAACAGCAAGTTTGTTCTTTAATAGATGTTTGTTCATTAATAGAATTTAAGTAGAACTAGAATAGAAGAGAAATACAAGGGCAGAATGTTAAACCAAGGCAGAGAGATAATTCAAAAAATTTCACTGTAGTTTCTTTACTTGTAATATATTTCTTCCTTCAAGAAGTTCCTTTACGTGTTCTCAGATGGCACGTATAGCCTGTGAAATTGAGGGATGTAGCCCACTCTGAGTCCAGAGCTCTCTGCACTGTCTAACCTGCTCAGCTCCCATGGGAATATCGACACCAATGACATGTTTGTTCAGCGCTTGGCTTTGTAGGGTTCTTTTTCATACATGGATCTGATCTTTAAAAACCACTTTCTGTTGAGCTCATTCAAATAAGAAAAAAAGAGCAACTGCCAAGCATCCTCTTCTGCCCTTGCCCTCAAATCATTCACCTCCTGCCACAGAGGTCAGAGGGCAGCCTTAGGCTTGTGGCAGTCAGGTGAGGGTGACACATGAGGGATTGCAAGGGCATGAGCAGCGTCAAGTGCCCAGAAGCAGGGACTGTCTTTGCCTGGTACTTAGATTCATAAAGCAAATATTTCCTGCTTTGTCACCATCGTAGTTTATCTCAAAGTTAACCTGCAGATCTAAACTGAGGTCCACTGACCCCTGGTGGAAACTAAACCAGGGGATGAAGGACAGATTCACAGGAAAGCTTCCTGTTTAGAACCCACTGAGGTTCTCAGAGGCCCTGAAGGGAGGCCAATGCTTTTCCTAAGAGAGAAAACTTGGCCTCATTGGACTTTAACGAAAGGACAGTGAGTTTTATAACGATATTGCCAAAAAAATACAGAGAAGGTCCATATCTAGATATTTCCTTTTCTCAGGTGGGCCAAACCAGATCATTTCTCCTGTTAGCCATCCGTGGGGAGTTGTGTCAAGTTGTAGGTCTGCTGGGCAAGTCTGTGAACCTCGGGTGTGGGGCAGGATGCTGTTAAGACTGCTTTCCCTGGTGATCTGTCCTGATGCGGGCATTCAAGCTTTTAGAATATTTCTGTCAAACACAAATGGCTTATGTCAGCCTTTGAACAGGAACTGTGAGGCAGACACTTCAATTCCAAATAAATTGTGAAATATTTTAAACCTATAGAAAACTACAACCAATGAAAATCCAAAATTGGCATCACTAATGAGTACCCAAGGGGTACCTATCTATATTCTTTGAAGTAAAGTGTAAATGCTCTGGAGATCAAGCTGTTCACAATTATTAAAATAATACCCACTGGCCTATTTTTGCTTATTTAAACAAGTTTGTCCGGTCTCTACAATACCAGTTGTTTCCAAGTATGAAAACAGTGGAGGCCCTGCAGAATAGGAAAAGAAGAAGACATCTTGTACAAGATATATGTTTGGTTGCCAGCCTGGCGAAACAGCCATTAAAAAAAAAAAAAATTCCACTACTTTGATTCAAGACCAATAAATGTTTCCAATGAGTAAAAAGAATGTTTCTCCTTAGAAATGTTTGTCAATGAAAGAAACATTTACAATTAAAATTTAAGAACGGTTATTCGAATATTACCAAGTAAAAGAATTTTACCAAGTAAAATTTTACCAAGCAAAAGAATATCTTAAGCTTTTATTTTGCCAATATAAAAATTGTCTCTAGACCTCCATTTTTACTTCTGTTGGAAAATGGACCTGACTTGCAAATTGATGAGCTTTATTAGCTACCAGAGTTTGGAGAATGGTGTGTATACCAGGATACTCTGGTTTCCAGTTATGGAAACCAGCTCTGGATAACTTTATTAATAGAAGGTGGGTTAATGGGGGGCCTGGAGGCTCAGTCAGTTAAGTGTCTGCTTTCAGCTAAGGTCATGACCCTGGGGTCCTGGGATCGAGCCCCATGAGTCCAACATCTGGCTCCTTGCTCAGCAGGGAGCCTGCTTCTCCCTCTCTGCTTGCTCCTCCCGCCCCGTTCATGCTCTCTCTCTCTCTTTTTCTCTGTCAAATGAATAAAATCTTAAAAAAGAAGAAGAAGAAGGTGGGTTAACTTGCAGAATGGAAGGAAAATCCAAATATTAGAAACGATGATAGTATATCCAGGAAGAGGGAGTGGCCAGTTGCTAAAGGAATTGAGGTGGTAAGGACCATGGTTTTCTGTTTTTCCTGATTATTTCTGGCCTTTTTTTTTCTTTCTGACTTTGAGGCTTTTTTGGCTGCACAGGATGAATCCTCTTCAACTGCTCTCTTTTCTTGTGCCCCTGAACTCTGATTCCCATGGGCTTACCTGGGGTCTGGCCATCACACTTGGATGGTTGTTGAGTGGGAGGGATATCTTTACAAAGAAGAGGGAGTGGGAGTGGGTCAGGCAAAACAGGATAACTGCCACAGTATTCTTCATGTATGTTTAAGAATTAAGACGCAGAATGACCTCTGGGATAGTAAATGTGTTGTTTATAACACAGGTCAAGTGGAGAAGCAGTGTTCTCTGGGGTGCCGTAGCATCCTTCATCAGATGGGAAGACTGATTCTAGGAGGGGCAGATCCAGCCAAATAATGATTTCTCGTGCTTTTGTAGCTTGGTGAACGTGGCAAATTCTCTTCTGAAAGCTGCGCAGGGTGAGTGCAGACTACCTATAATTGTACAAGGAGCCCAGCTTCTCTGGGGTGTATGTGCTCCTCTTCAGTTGAGACCCCCCAGGTTCACCCCCAGTGACCTGCAAGGGAATATCTGAGATAAATTAATGAGTATATGCCTCTCTTGTCATGTGTCAGTGTAGACAGAACACTCCTGTCTTCACTAGGAAGATGTCAGAGTGCCTCTGTTGTTCCTCAGCATGGCAGGACCAAAGCGCCCCTTGTCCTGTTTTCATCACTAGCTTCTCCTCAATGCGCTAATCCTTTGGCCTGTGGGATTTCACCGTCTCCCAGTTTCTCCTTCCCTCCAGGCTGCCCCTTCTCATCCTTTGTCATGTCTTCCTTTCCTCCCTGACTCTGTAGTACTGGGGTGCTCAGCTTTCTTCCTTTTCTCTTTTTCATCTGCCCCATCTCTCTAAAGACGTCCTCCATCCTGACATTTTGAGGGCCATCTCTGTGCTGGTGACTCTCACGGCTCCTGAACTGCTGTGTCTTGCTCCCCATTCAGCATCTCCACGTGGATGTTTGTTGGCATCTCAGACTTAACGTACCCCTCCTCCTGCCACCCGCAAGGGAGCTCCTCCCTGAGTCTCCTCAACTTCACTATTGCCAGCTGAGGACTTAGAGTTATTCAGTCCCCAAACCTTCTTCCTCTGCCTGCTGCCACTGATGTATCCCTGAATCCCGCTGGCTCTACACTAAGACCCACCCAGAAGCTGCTGTGGCCACCGCCTCTCACCTGGATTATGCCAGGCTCCTGATGGCTTGCCTGCCCCAGTGCTTGCTCACCTTCATTCTGATCTGAGACGGGCAGCCAGAGGGATCCAGCTCAAACCAGCACATCATTCCTCTGCTGCATACCTACGGGCAACTAGTCCATTCCGCCAAGCTGCCTAAAGAGCTGTGGTCCACTTCTGTTTTCCCAGTGACCCGTCAGCTTAGCATCTTTACCAGCAAAGATACCTAAATTTGAATGATAAATTCTATCATAATTCTATCCATCCCTTTGTTGCTTGCTATGTCCCTCTGAGGGGGAAAAAGAAAAGAAACAACTCCTGGCTTTTCTGTTACTTTTCTGACTTATCTTACTCTTCCCCTGAGACCATTAAAGTCTGTTTTTTGTTCCTCAAACACATATGGGCTCAGTCTCATCTCAGGACCTTTGAATGTGCTTCCCCTGTCTAGTGTGCTGTTCCCCAGAGAGCTGCATGCTGCCGCCCTTCCTGATTCATGTCCATCTTCAAATTGTCAGCTTCTCAGTAAGGTCTTCCTGACCATGCTTGGTACCACTGTGGCCCTCTCCCCTGTACTTCATCTCCCTTGAACTGCTTTGTTTTTCTTCATTGCTGCTATCATCATATAACATTTTATTCTTTACCTTGCTTGCTTGCTTCGTACCATCACTATAATGCCTTTAAGCTCCACCAAGACAGGGGTTTTTGTCCGCTTTGTTTCCTGCTTTATTGCCGGTGCCTAGAATAGTGCCTGGCACATAGCAGGCACTTTAAACATTTTGGTTTAATGAATCAGTGAGCGAAAATAGCACTTGGGAACCCTGTCTAATCTTAGTTATGGTGAAAACTGTCTTATGAAAGTGGTAATTCTAAAATAAATAAGGCAATCCAGAAGATTATTTATAAAGACTTTGTGAGTATAAGTCTAAATTTTGGCCTTTTGAATCCATGATAACAATGTTTAAAAAATCTGAGAACCATGTCTCTACTTTCCCACCCTCCAAACTTACAAAATTCTCATGACTTTTGTGAGACCATGCAATGCTATTTTTAGCAGTCTGTTGGATTGGCTTTGCTTTAACTATATGTTAGCATATCCAAAAAAGTTCTCATAGCAATTAGTGACTGCAATTATTAATAGAAACTATAATAGACTTTAAACTCTTATTCCCAGAAGCTCCTCTGTGCTGCACCATAAATAAATTTGAAGCAATTTTGATGAATGGGTAGCTAGTTTGTATTTAAATTTTCATCTGAATGGGAATAAGTAATGGGAAGAGCAGAGACCAAAATAGCTTGGCTCCGTACTCCACAGATATGCAATAACCTTATAGGAAACACACACAAAACCCTCAAATTTCACCAAAGACTTAATCTTTTAAAAGAAGTCTATCCGAGTAGTGATGGATATATGAAGGAAACAGCGGCTGAGAACTCCGGATCTTCATTTAATTTCACTTCCGGATACCCAGGAAGTCGAGAGATCAGTGTTTCCAAGCTGGTAGATGTCAAAATGAATGTTTTCAGGTGTTGATGGTGAGAATTGCTCAAGTCTTACAGATAAGATTTAAAAAGAGGGACGCCTGGGTGGCTCAGTTGGTTGGGCGGCTGCCTTCAGCTCAGGTCATGATCCCAGCGACCTGGGATCGAGTCCCACATCGGGCTCCTTGCTCAGCAGGGGGCCTGCTTCTCCCTCTGCCTCTGCCTGTCACTCTGTCTGCCTGTGCTCACTCGCTCGCTCTCTCTCTGACAAATAAATAAATAAAATCTTTTAAAAAAAAGAAGATTTAAAAAGAAACTTCCCACTCTATTTCTCACGTACTTGGATACTTTATGAGCCTTTGAAGTCAGAGGAGACTTAAATCTTTGGGAGTTCTAGTGATGCATAGCACAGCTCAGGAGTCTGGCTGGCTTCCTTTCTGGACTTCAGAGTTTCAAGCAGTATTGTCTTGAGCATGAAACCACCTCTCTATGTCTCAGTTTTCTCTTTTGAAAAGTAGCAGTGGTGATAGTGTTTGTCTCCTAGGTTTGTTATGAAATGCCATTGAGATAGTACATATAAGGAATAACACAATGCCTGGCACAGACAACAGTGTTTTATATTATTACTATTGTGGTATACTTTCTGATCTTTTCCAGTGTAAGTAGATCTATATTTATAATTACAGGATTTATATTTTTTCTCTTATTCTTTTAACATTATGTGATCATTATATTGACATTTTCCAAAAAACAGAACTTTAATGGCTGCATAATATTCTGTTCTGTGCTTGTAGCATGATTTATAAAAGTGTATGTTTGATATTTTTAGCAGAGTCATTTTATTTCAATGGTGCAAACACCTTACAGTTCTTTCAAATTTTGGCAAAATGCTTTCCCCCCAAGTTGCAGCTTTATTTTTATTTTTTCATGAATTTTTATATGTAGGTTACATGAATAAATTTACAAAAACAGATATATCTTTCTCATAGTGCTTTTGTGCCTGGCCAGTCTCTTCCTACCTTAGAGACTAGGTAAATAGTCACATAAACATTTTCCCTATTTTATTACATTTTAAGTAGTGGATTATAATAACTTGCATGCATCCTTAAGTGTGTTGATCTCATTTGTTCATGTTTCTTTTCATGTGGGACAAGTGGCTCCCTAGATCCACAGAGTCCCTCTCCCAGTAACTTTCTGCCATCACCTGTTTTGTCTTAGCTGCTATCAGGAATGATCTTGAAAAAGCTGTTCCATGCACCATATGGATTGAATTCCTGCTACTGATTACGGTGGTTGAGTGCAAATGCCTGGTGCCTTTCTAAAGCCTTCGGGGGACCTTTGCTTCTCTTGACAAGGTCTATTTCACTCTCCTGCACAGAACTTTTGGGGAGTCTAATATTCTCAATTGTGAAACACAAAGGGATCAGGGAGACTTCCCACCTCATGAGTGTGTGCTTTTTGGTACCTGTTTTGGGGTACCAATCTTAAAGCTTTTCTATCTAATCTTATAGCACATATATATTATCTCATGCCCACATATGTTAGCAATGTGTGAAGCGTCTGCCGCTTTATCAGAGGAAAGATGGATAAGTCAGAAAGTGAACATAAAAGAAATGCAAACTGTCAGCGTTCTCATTCTTTCCAGTTTAGCCCTCAAACCACTCCGGTTGTTCTCAACTCTCACTGTGTCTCATGAGCCTCTGTCTGACGGTGATGCTGTCTCTTATCATGGCCTTCTCTTTTCCTAAACCTAGTGACATCAGACTTCAGGAATCCTGAACGGACGACTGCCCCCTCTGTCCCAAACAGAAGTCAGGTGACCGATGCCAGTCATTGTGACATGGCACCTGCCCTTGCCTCACCTGTGTTTTTGCATGAAGCTCTCGAATTCATTTAGAATTCATTCCAAGAAGAATTCGTCTAATAAGAATGGTACTGATCAAATTTTTTCCTGTATGTTCTGCCATTTTTCCCAGTACCGTTTATTGAATAGAACATTTTTCTCCCACTAATTCTTTTTTAAAATTAATTAATTAATTAATTAATTTGACAGAGAGAGAGAGAGATCACAAGTAGGCAGAGAGGCAGGCAGAGAGAGAGGAGGAAGCAGGCTCCCTGCTGAGCAGAGAGCCCGATGCAGGGCTCGATCCCAGGATTCTGGGATCATGACCTGAACCAAAGGCAGAGGCTTTAATCCACTGAGCCACCCAGGCACTCCTCTCCCACTACTACTTAAGTATTCTTTAGCATAAGTGATCTTTTAAATTAGGTCTTCTGATTGACAATTTTTAATACACAGGAATGATACTGATTTTTTGTATATTTTATATGTAGGTATCTTATGGAACTCCAAGTATTTTTACAGATATGGGGGGGGTGGTTTTCCCCTATTTTTAGGAAGTATTTTTAAAGCATTTGAAAATCAATAGGACAGGATGGAGGAAGAAGGCCGATTGTATACAAACCAGAAGGAGGTGAAAACAACTTAATTTTACATCCTGGTGAATAGAGTTTATTTCCAACAGGACAGTAGGGCAAAAATAGTACATGGAAATCTTAGAACATTTGAATGAGAGAGATTTCAAAACATTAGCTCATTATCCTTATAAGCTTTTCTTTTATGAGTGCAAATACCTCCATTTTATGGATGGGAAAACCATGATGATAGGAATAGTCACAACAGATAAGATAGCAAAAATGCCAGCATTGATTGAGCTCTCATTACTGTGTAGGACCCTTCTCTAAACCCTTTGTGAAATTAACATTTATTTTTAAAAGAACTTCATGGGGTAGGTACCAGTATTATTCCCACTTTACAGTTGGGAAAATGGAGGTACAGAGGGATATTGAAACCTACAAAATGCCAAAGGAAATTAGTTCTCTTATTCTGAAATTGTAACTGAATTTGGTGCAACTGACTTTTTATATTTCTTAAAAGCATGATAATGCTTATAAAATTCTTTTATTTATCTTTTATTTTTAAAATTAAAAAAAAGATTTTATTTATTTATTTGATAGAGCACAAGTAGGCAGAGCTGAAGGCAGAGGGAAAGGAGAAGTAGGCTCTCCTGGGATCATGACCTCAGCCGAAGGCAGACGCTTAACGTACTGAGTGAGCCATCCAGGCGTCCTGAAATATAAATGTTAGTAAGGAGTTTGTAGTTTGTAAACAACTTCAAAATATAGATACTTGAAAATAAAACCGAATAGCAAGTATAAATACCGAACAATAAATGATACGAAAGGACAGTGGCACAAGCCCATGAACTATCAGACTTTAGACAGGAGAGAAGCCCTTCTCATCAGAGCAACCAGAGATGGTTCAGAATAGAACTGACAGAAGGGAAAGAAGGGTACGTGGTATGGGGGTCCTGAGGAGAGGCACAAGCAGAGCAGTAGTGGTGAGACTTGTAGGAAAGGTTTAGTGAACACTGAGCATTCCTGCTGAAGGTGAGGAAGTATTTAAATGAAAGGCCAGAGGTGGGGCTGAGTTTGGCAAGCTTGAAGAGCTTGAAGAACTTGAAGAGCTTGAAGGCTTGAAGAGCTTTGCGCAGCAGACCCGGTAGACGGAGGCATTCTTCCTGTCTCTGGGCGGCGGGGAGCCACTGGAAGTTGATTAGCGCTGTAGTTGGACCTTGAAAGCCTGTTTGGTTTTCTGGGAGTCTCCCAGACGTTGCAGGAAGAAAAGGCCTGCTGGATCTGAGGACAGCTGATGGGTGTGCTTTGGGGTTGTCTGGGGAAGAGCAAGCAACTGCCGAGATAAGCTGGAGTTTGGTGAGCCAGAAGGTGACAGAAACCCTTCGTGTCCCTGGGAAGCCTTTCGGTTTCCTGTGGGGCTGTGTGAAGTGGCCTGGGTGATGGAAGCCTGAGGAAGAAGGATGAGATGCTAGGGCACTAGTATTAATAAAGGGGGAGCCATCTAGCAGAGCGGAAGAGAGTGTGACTTAGTTGTTGGTCTGCGTGTGTTACAGTCCTGCGGCGGCCATTACTGAGTTTCAGTGTGTGCCGAAGGACAGCGCTCCTCTCTCAGCGCACACGGAGGGCCAAGCCCATCGCATGGAGCAGAGTAAGCACTGCATATATATTCGGTGGCAACGAGGAGCCTGGGAGAGGCCACAGGGACAGGGAATTATAAAGGAAGGATGAAGAGGCTTGATTAATTGGGCATATGGGCAAAAACAGAAGATAGAATCAGCAGGTCCACCAACATCTGAGTTGAGGAAGAAGTGGTGGAAACAGTGGCATTTGGAAGGAGAAATTTCAGAAAGATGTGCGGATTCTTAGGTTGTGGATTAATTTTGCGTATTCTTTTCCTTCAGGGGAAGAATGTATGAGTTACTCTAGGACAACCAAAATTTCCAGAATGGGCAGCTCGTTGTTCATTCAGTATGTGTGTTAGGAAAATAAAGGAAGTTCTATAGTCGGGGGTTCTGGTACATTTATCTCTAACCTGAGGCATTCATCTGCACATTGTAAAAAGAATCACAATGGATTTTTTTTTTTTTTGTATTTTAAAGTATTTATTTATTTATTTATTTGACAGAGAGAGAGAGAGAGAGAGAGATGGATCACAAGCAGGCAGAGAGGCAGGTAGAGAGACAGGGGGAAGCAGGCTCCCTGCCGAGCAGAGAGCCCGATGCGGGGCTGGATCCCAGGACCCTGAGATCACGACCTGAGCCAAAGGCAGAGGCTTAACCCACTGAGCCACCCGGGTGCCTCCCCTTTTTTGTATTTTAGATCTTTATTGTCATATGCAATGTACAAAATAAATAATTTTTCATAATAAATTCTAAATATGTTCTTTTGATGTAGTAAACATAGATATAGGTAGGAATAACTCAGATGCTGGGAATAGGAAAAGAGCCAAGAATGTTGATTTAGATAAAATAAATTCTTATTTTCACTCATGACATTAAATAATTGCTTAAATAATTTAAAATTTTTACTTTTTGATATAAAATAAAATTTCCCCCAAATATTGAATACTGTTCACCAAAGTGCTCTAGATTCTGTAGCTTTTTATGAAACAAGGACTCTGCGGTGCTGCCAGGAAAGAGAAAAGGTCTGGGAATTGAATTGACCCAGCCTGGTAAGTAGGGAAATACGTGAATAAAATATGTTATCGTTGCCGTTAATATGAAGATTAATTTTCTAAGCCCAAATGGATTATTTAGAATGGAGCCCTGGCTTCTAAGATACCAGGAGACCAAGAATCAAAATATGGGACACAGTCCTTAAATTACATAAAAATGATGGTTTCATTATACTGTTTCTATTCAGAGACATTTTATGAGAATAGCATTATATTATATTATATTATAATTATAATTATAATATATTATATTATATTATAACACTATAATATTCAGTCTTATTTATTGACTTTGTCATTTCAAAAGGCTATATGTATTTTCTACCAAGTATAGATGACTGTGCTCAGGAACCATTTTGTTCATGTGGACCAAGGCAATTTGTTGATTTTAAATTCTGGGTTCTCTTCAGCACTTCTTGTGATATCTGAAGTTTTTACATTAATGCACTTGTGTTCAGTAGCCTATGAGTATATCCATATGCACCATTTTTAAAACTCCCTCTAATTTTGATAGAAAAATACATGTCATAAGACAGTTTGAAAATTTTGGCCCCAAAGTCCATAAAAGAAATAAGAGTTCTCTGGCCATCAGTTTCAAAAGTATAGTGTGTTCTCATGAAAATGTGTTTTTAATAACATTTCTGTTTATAATAATACTTTATTTCTTTATAGTGCTTTGCAGTTTTGTGTGGCTTCAAATAAATTATTTGTTCCTCACAATAAACCTGTGAGGCAGCTTTATTATCCTTATTTTAGAGATGACAAAGCCGAAGTGCAGGAAGAGTGGGTAACTTGTCCAGCGTCTCATGGCCGATAGCTGGTGGAGCTGGTGAGCAAGCCCAGGAAGTCTGGCTTCAGGTCCCTGGCTGTGTCCCCTCCCATTGTGGCCGTACTCAGCATTACTCTTCCAGTTGTCACAGTCCACAGAGGAAGTATTTGAGAATGCCTTGAGGACTATAAAGTGGTCACTCTACATAAAGATGATTGAAATGGCAGAAGGGAAATGTCTGTGTCCGTGCCTTTATTTTTCACTATTAATTTTTGGATTATAAAAAGAAGAGAGCAAATTGGAAGTTTCTAAACCTCTACACAGACCCCAGTTTAGGTGCCAATGACATGAATAATTTATTTAGTAGACCTGGGAGTGATTGTTGGGATCATCGTAGATTTTGCCCTAGGGTATTAGGGGTAGAGGTGTTATAGCTTTAGGTGACATCAGTGGTGGTTGGTGCTAGCTGGGAGACCCCTTAAGGGCCTCTTCCTGCAAGTTCTGATCTAGGAGAGAGACATAGCTTGATCCTCAAATTAGGTGTAACTCCTCTTGTCAAGACGTCTTCACCCCACAGTTTGGGAGATTAATCACTTTTTAGATTAATATTGATCACAGAAATAAAGATGTGCTCCAATCTCATTTGCTTCTACCTTAATGTCCAGGACTAAGGACTTAGTATCTGGCTCTTCCTTGGTTATTAATATTTGAAGAGTGCACGTGCTCTATGTAGAACTTACGGTATTGGTATAATTTTGAACGGTTAATTGCTTAACAGGTCTGTACTTCAGTTTCCTCATCTGAACGAAGAGATAGATTAATACTTGACCAGGTTATTTTTTCTTTCCTTTGTATTTATTGTGAAATATTTCAAACATAGAGGAAACAAAAAGAATGATTTAACACCAGATGTATGTAACAGATATGAATATTTGCCACATTTGCTCAGATTTTTTTACAGAAGAGAAAGAATAGAGATGTAAAAACTCCTTTTATCCCCATCCCAATGTTGCTCCCACCACAACCCATGTGACCTGTCTGGGAATAGCAGGAGACTTGTGCCCACAAGGCTTATTCTGATAAAATAAAATAAAATAAGATAAAATAAAATAAAATAAAAGGTAACGTCTATGAAAACTCCTAATCTAGAGAACCCATGAACTTCATTAAGCCTTTGTTCACCTGTTTATACACTGGGGATTAAAATCTTGGCTTTACTTATCTCAGAGGGTGACCTATTATTAGGTGAAAATGTTTTGTAATCTGTAAAGTGTTTCAGAAATGTAAGGCATTGTTACTAAAATGTAGTTTTAAGGTCCATCTTGTGATTAGTTGGTTGTGGAAAAAAAGCTGAGGTGGGAAGACAACATAACACAAAGACAGGAAAGAGAAGGAGCACAGAGAGACATGCAATAAGAGAAAAGAGAATGGGAAGGAAGAAGAGAGGAAAGTAGCAGAGGTGGGGGAGGAGGCAGGGAAATTGTCTTGTAGTTCCCATCACTGGCTTACTACTGCCTTCTGTTTCTGGTGTTTCTCTCTCTAACCCACCTAACAGAGCTGGACTTTTTTTACGGCCTTACCTCATGATCTTCACTGGTTTAGGGTACTATGTCAGTGGAAGGTCTAAATGAAATTTTATATTATTTCCAGATTTACCTTATTTTCACAGGCACATTTAAAAGTTGCTTTTTTTAAAAAAAAATCAACTGCTGTAATCATGATCGTTTTCTTTAATATAAAATGAAGTCATAAATTTTCAGTCTCATTTACTTTTTTATCTTTTCTGGTTAGGTTATCATTTCAAAATATATTTTGTGACTTTTAGGCTAATTCTTAGTTGTCTTGCTGTGTTTTGGTAAAGACAAATTCATGAATTCATTAGCCTACCTATCTAATATATATATTATTTATATTATAGTATATTCACAGATGTGCATACACACATGTACACATACACATACACTTATAATGACTTCTGAATGGAATACCCCAAGAAATCTGCTTTAAAATATCTTTTGGGAAGTATCCTCTTCTCTCCTTTGTGTTCATGAACATTCTGTATTATCCAGAGCCGAAATCTTCTATTGGTGAGGTGCTTCAGTGCAGGGACTTTGTGGCAGACCACCTGTTTGTGACAGCGAGCTATCAGTAGAGCCTGCATCACACTTGCTGGTGGTTGGAAGGGCAAGCAAGAGTTTAAGGAACAAAGACAAGGAAGGCAGCAGGGATAGTGGGGATGGCAATGTAGCAAGGGAAAGGGAAGAATCTAGCAAGTTGTAAAGGGGTGTGTGTGTGTGTGTGAAGATGAATGTGTGGGAGAGGTCAGAGAATGAGACTAATTATGAGGAGTAGAAGGCGCCAGTGTGTGGTTGAGTTCAGGTGAAGGATAGCAATGAGCAGGGAAGAGGGGGAGGGTGTGGTAAAGGGAGTGGGGAAGTATGTTTGGTTGTAGATGTTTGGTTTGTTTGCTAAAGAGTATTGCTTTCTGTAAGGCAACTGCAGGTAGTTGAATGTGTGAGGGATTAAATAAAATAATCCAGAAATGAAAAAGAAAAGAAAGAAAGAAAAGAAGGAAGGAAGATCATTTTTCAGAAAGAAGAAAGAGAACTGGGAAAATCTCCCCACCTAAATATTTTAAAGTAAGAACTTTTATTCTGTGGTCTTGAGAAGAGGGACAGAAAGACCCTTTCTGTGGGTCTTTGGGGCACTCAGAATTTAGATACTAGCATTACTAAAAAGTAGCTAATAGTTTCTTCATGCTTCTTATTTAGAGATATGTTATTAAGTACTTTATATACATTTTCTCATATAACTTTCATAACAACTCTTTTGAAGTGCTGTTTATGCACATTTTACACATGGAGAGATTGAGGCATGAAGAGAATTAAGTGACTTTCTAAGACCTTAGAGTAAATAAGTGGCGGACCAGAGTTCAGGTCCAGGGGAATGATTTCTAGAACTTGGACTCACAATCCTAAATTACTTTTGATGCATTTGTCTCAAAGCAAAACAACAACAAAAAACCAAAACCAACTCCTTCCCACCCACCCCCACAAATCCACAAAAAAACCAACTCAGAAACTAGTTCAGTAGCACATTATGTTTATATTTGCCTTGTTCTTGAGTTTATGAGACCATACCGTTGTCCGTGATGCATGAGGGAATTACCTAGCACCTGGTGAGTACATTACTCAGTCAGCTAGCTTCTCTTTCTTTCTTTTTTTTCTTTTTTTTTTTTTGGTCTTATTTTGCCTATTTTATTGCTTATGAGCTGCCATAAGAATATAAGTGATTAAATGAAACAAGATGGGATCAGGAGGGAGACAAACCAAAAGAGACTCTTAATGTCATAAAACAAACCGAGGAGGGGGGGAGGGGTGTCGGGAGAGGGTGGTGGGGTTACATTATGTTTATAAAAAAATTTAAAAATTAAAAAAAAAAAGAATATAAGTGATTGCAAACAGGGTAGGCAGGGACCTGAATTCATTGCTTTGTGATTTTTGAGCCTTAGTTTAGTTTCTCCATGAGTAAAGCAAAAATACACAAATATTTTTCAGATGGTTGTTGCCAACCATAAATTTTAGAGGTTTTTTCTTTAAATTTCTTGAGATCTGAAGTGTAGTAAAATCATACAATTCAGGGAAAAATAGATTAGTTCTTCATCAGGACCTGGGATTGTTGTAGCATATCATCTTAATTCTGTCTTCTCTCAAATTTGTCATCCATTTACCCTAACTAGCCAAGAATACGGGTCTGTAAGACATATTTTCTATTCTTGTATTTCTTGCACAAGCAACATTTTAAATTCCCCTGTTCATTAGCACTTTGCTGATCAAACACGTAGTCCACATTTGTGTTTAAAGAAATTCATCTGCCCTAACAATTTATATACCCATCTTACACACAGTCACCCCCAAAACACCAACTATCCATAAGATTTTACCCAAGCTTGTTAGTGATTTCTAAAGAGCACAATTAGCTTTATGTAAAGAAAGCACCGTAAAGCAGTGTTTTTATTAATTACGTTCGCTCTGCTATTTCTAATTCTTTGGGAAATAGTTTACAGTACTTTTTTCTGTATGTAAAGAAGGACTTGGGGGACCAGAGCAGAGTGGTAACTTCGGTGACTCGTAGGAATCTTCAAGGCAGTCACACACATGAACATACACAGGCATGGATATACACACGCACAAATCTAGATAAAGATATGTAGACACAGTTAATATAAGCTTGATTGATTTTTTTATAGCATTTGGTCAGTCTAATCCTGCTTTGGGAACCAGTTATATTTAGCAAGGATTCTACTATTTTATTCATTATTATTCACTCACTTATCAGATATGCCAGGAACTTTCCACTCTTATGGAGATGGGAGAGTCAGAAAATAATAAGTAAACAAAAAGTATAGAATGTTAGATGAGAAAAATAAAACTAAAGGAGAGAAAAAGGCCAGGAAAAGGGATAGGGAAAGGGGGGGTGAGTGGGGAGGAAGGCTTCACCTTAAGTGGATGACTTTTGAGTAAAGACTTGAAGGAAAAAAAAAAAAAGACTTGAAGGAGATGAGGGAGTGAGCTCTGCAGAGATCTGGAGGAAGAGCTTTTCTGGCAGAAACAAAAATAATCACAGGGCGCCTGGGTAGCTCAGTCAGTTGAGCGTCTGCCTTCAGCTCAGGTCCTGATCCCAGGGGGACTGAGCCCTATGTGTAGCTCCCTGCTCAGCGGTGAGCCTGCTTCTCCCTCTTCCTCTGCCTGTCCCCCCTCCTCTGTGCTCCCTTCAAATAAATAAATAAATAAATATATTAAAAAAAAACGAAACAAAAATAATCATATGGGAGCCCACCTCTGTATTTGAGTCACACCAAGGGTGGGTGTGGCATCTGGGTGGGACAGCAGAGGGAGGTGAGGAAAATGGGGGAGAGACAGAGCCCCTCCTATAGAGTTTCATGGCCCTTTGTATGGACTTGAGTGAAAGGGAACCTTGTGAAGGGGTTGAGCCAAGGAGCAAGTCCACTGACTTTATTCCTTTAAAAAAGGAGCATTCTGGGATGTTGAATTGAGAAGGTACTGTTAAAAAGAGAGAGAGAAAGAGAAGGAACTGTAGTAGAGGAGGAAGGGCAGAAGAGAGGAGACAGGAGGCCAAGCTTTAACAACGTGGTTGGCAAAGGACGGTGAGTTGGACCAGGGTGGGACCAGATTTTAATGCTTTGAAGATGACGTGGGGTGGGGAGCGGGGAGAAGTCAGGATGGCTTCAGGAGTTCTATCCTGAATGACTTGGGGAGTAGAGTTGTCATTTATTGAGTTGGAGAAGACGCGGGATTAGAAGAGGCAGAGTCTAAGGAGCTCAGCTCAGTTTGATGTTAAGTTTCAGGGAAGTGTTGGGACACCTGTAGGGACTTCTAGTAGATGGTTGGATGTAAAAGTCTGGAATTCGGTGGGGAGGTCTGGGCTGGGAATATAAATACGGGTGTTATCTGTATGTAAACCATATCATAAGGAGTGAGTGTGGTTATCAGTTCATGGAATTTACTAAGTAATGCAGGAAGGAAAGGAGCAGTGAGTGATTAAGAAAAAAAATGGTTGGGTAGAGTGTTGTGAGGTTTGTGTGACTTTTAACAAATCCATTTCAGAATCAGTTTTCCTGTCTATAGAATATGGATGTGAGTCAGACATCCCCTTCTTGGACTAAATGATCTCTAGGACTCTACAATATAAGGTTTTTCTACATATATAAAGTTTAAAGTTTCTAATTTTTTTTTTTTTCAGTTTTCAGGCAGGGGAGCTCAGTTACTTTTGTCTGGGTTCTGTAAGATTATTTCTGGGAACTATCATATAACGAGTCAGTTGTGTATGGCTGATTACATATACTGTCTCTGATGCTAATCTCTGTGTTGTCCAAACCTAAGATCAGACCAAACGTGCATGCACATGCTCATGCACATGGACAGACATTCTGATAATAATCCCTTTTTTATCAGTTTGATTTTTCACCTTCCCACTCTCTCACACATGTATACACACATGCACACACACACACACGCACACACAGATAATCACTAAAATAAAAAATGTTGGGAAGGTTTTCAGAGCCTCCCAGCAGTGGAGATTTTCCTGCTCTTTGCTGGGAGGGGGAGGGGAGCTGGTTGGGAGGCTGCGCGACCAGTGAATGGTAGAGAATTACTGGGAGGCTGCTTCATTCACGTCTGACACAAGCATTCTGCTGTTACCTGTGCATTTTCTCTACATTTACAAGAAATCAGTCACAAATCAGACTTTCACTCATACTTTAGGAATCTTAGCCCATGGATCTTACTGTCCTTTCTTGAATTCACAGAAGCCAAACCTTCACCAGATTTTTAAAGGTTCAGGAACAGGAACCCACACAGGGTCCTGTTTCTGACAGGACAGATGCACTCCCCAATCTGCCAGTGAAAAGTGACTCACTTCTAGGGGAGGGGAATAATCATTGTGTCCTTAGTCCAGGTGGGCGCTGCTGGGTGCTTCATGTACATTGTCTTGATTTAGTTAATCCTTATATGAACATGGTGAGGTAGGTACTATTTTGTCTGTTGTGTCGATGAGGACCCGAGGCACAAACACCTTAAATTCCTTGCCTTCGGTCATACCAGCAGGGCTGGTAAATTTAGGAATCAGTGCTGCGGGGCTTCTGAGCTCATGTTTACCCCATGACATACATTGTAATCCGTGAGCTGTTGACGGTGTGTGTGTGTGTGTGTATACATGCATCCAGCCACGGTAAGTGACTTACTTTCTCTGGGCCTTGGTTCACAAGAAGGCAAAAGAGATTAGGTAATTTTCAATTTCTCTATATTACAAGAGTTATCTGAGGTTTAAAGTAGACATGTGGCCATGCTTTATAACACTTTACATGCATGGGAAGGTCTACTGTCATGGTGGAATCAACCCTCTTAGAATTAGGTGGCTTTTTTTTTTTTAAAGATTTTATTTATTTATTTGACAGAGAGAGATCACAAGTAGGCAGAGAGGCAGGCAGAGAGAGAGGAGGAAGCAGGGTCCCTGCTGAGCAGAGCAGGGAGCTTGATGTGGGGCTCGATCCCAGGACCCTGGGATCATGACCTGAGCCTCATGACCTGAGCCGAAGGCAGAGGCTTTAACCCACTGAGCCACCCAGGTGCCCCAGAATTAAGTGGCTTTTTATTGCAGTTACAAACCAGCAGACTCAGTTGTTCTAGTTGCAATCCCTGAGATAACAATTGTGCCTCCACTTATTTTTGTTCAGCAAACTAAATACAAAAAGAATGATTTGTTTTCCTTCATATATTAATTTTCTTCTGGAGTGCTGAGAAAAGTTTCGAAAAACATTTTTTTCACTTGAGACAGATTTCAGTGAGGCACTTTTTTTTTTTTTTTTTTGACTCAAGGGAACTAAATTCCAGAAATATTTCCAATGAGAGTGGCTTGCTGAAGCCAAGGCAAACAACCCCTCCAGTTTTACCTCTACAGCATGACTCATTATCCTTTTCTGCACACTGCCAGTTTTATGGCAGATTTCTTAGTATCCTCTTACCTGGGTTTACGCTTCCTGTTCCACGATGAAGTATTAATCTTCCCTCTAAGAGAATCCCAAGGCACCAAAAACATCCCATTTCTCCTCCCCACCCCAATTTTTCTTTTCATGTTCATCTTTGACTGTCATTTCTAAGAACAAATTGTAAAGTTGCCAGGACAGTTCTCTTTTAACACTCTAGTGATTTCATTCTTCTTTACTCTGCTCCAGGACCACAGTCCATGCCATCTACAGCTTTATTCTTAGTGTCTACCTCCCTTTTAAGGCTACTTGGAAATTTTAGTACTTCTGAGCCTTCTTAAATCCTTGCTAATAACACCTTTTGGGAGAAAGATGTAAACATGGTCTTAGTCTAACACACTTTCATATCTTTTCCTTGTTGATCAAGCTTCTATCCAAAGCTTATCATATATCAATATGATTCCTAATTAAAAAGTTTTCAAAACCAACCCAAAGGAGAGATTTTCTCCTAAGATTATTTTTTTGTACCCAGAAATCAGTCTATAAGGAGGTACTTTTATGTTGTGCAGATTAAAACTCAGATTTTTGGATCATGTTTCTTTCTGTTTGGCTTTATCCTGGCCTTTTCTTTCCTTTGTAGTAGATTGATTGGGCAATATTGTTACGTATTTCCTTATTGAACACCGAGTTCTGATAGTAACATCAGTTTTACTGTGGTCTTCTGTCTTTTAGGGAGTCTGTTCGTTTCAGGTAGTTGCTCTTGTAGATAAATGGGTGACTCTGGTGACTAACACCAGCGTAAGTAGAAATGACATTGCAACTGAATTTTTTAATGTGCCCGAGGAACCATTAAATGTGCCTGAGGGATGTAACACTATTGTCTATGTAGAATGTAGAGAGAGCACCAACATGGGAAGGCCCTAATGCCATTTCAGACCTACTAGATGCTGGATGAAATATGAAAGAAAGAAAAAATTTTAAGTACATAGTTGAACTCGAAAGCAAATTAGGGGAAATTTTCAGGTGCCAGCAACAAGAAAGGATCTAAAGACATAGTGGTTAGAAAGAATAGAAGCTACAGAGAGGCAAAGCCTATCTGGACCCAGCCTATACCCTAGAACTGAGATGTTTAAGTCTGAATCAAGGAATCAGGTCTCTAAACATAAAAGAAAGATGGACCTGAGCTTGCGGCATAAAGCCCAAAGCTGGGATGGAGTCTTCCTGTTCCTGCATGAGAACCTGAAGATCTCTGCCCTTGAGAGTTGACACGTGACATGAAAATAGGCTTCTTGTCCTGCTTGAGTGGAAAAAAAAAGGTCACTTGAGAGAAACAGAAGCTAAAGGCTGCAGGACACATACATAAAGGCCTGAATCTTGCTCTGGGCACAGTCAGAAACCTAAGCAAGAACACAGCAACAAATGATCCTAGATCTATTAGGAGTGCAAAAAAGAAACAGTGCATCACATGAGGCAAGTGCAATCTTCAAAGGGACAGTTGTAGAGAATAGACAAATAATAAATAAATAAAACCTTTTAAAAAGATTGAATTAAATAATATATTAAATTATACTATTTGAAAAATATAAGTACTGGATGACTTTAAGAGCGGAATACCAGGCCGCAGCAGCTGGCTGCTATCCTTTCCTGTGGTCGGTGAGCAGAATGGTCTGCCATTAGCTGAAACCTCTTCTATAAAGGATAGCTGTTGGCTTTTTAAAAAAATTATTCTCAGTCTTGCTAGTTGTTTTCTGAGGTGCCTGAGATTACTGTCTTTAAAGAAAATCAGCATAAAATATACATTGAAACATTTACTCCTATCTGTGTGCTTTTGAAATATTAAAGATTTAGCCTGTATCCAGATTTATAACTACTCATCATTTCTGTTTTAGCTTACCACACGCAAAAATGGACCCTTGCCCACCTAGATTTAAGCACTTCGATAATCTAGTTACAAAGTCTGTTTGTGGTATGTTAATTTGATGTCTAACTATTCATTTTTATATTCTATATCAGACCTCCTTTTGTTTTCCTTTTTTAAAAATATTTTATTTATTTGGGACGCCTGGGTGGCTCAGTTGGTTGGGCAGCTGCCTTCGGCTCGGGTCATGATCCCAGCGTCCTGGGATCGAGTCCCACATCGGGCTCCTTGCTTGGCAGGGAGCCTGCTTCTCCCTCTGCCTCTGCTTGCCACTCTCTCTGCCTGATAAATAAATAAAATCTTTAAAAAAATATATTTTATTTATTTATTTGGCAGAGAGAGAGCGTGCGTGCACAAGCAAGGGGAAGGGGCAGAGGCAGGGGGAGAAGTAGATTCCCTGCTGAGCAGGGAGCCCAGTGTGGGGCTTGATCCTAGGACCCCAGGATCGTGACCTGAACCAAAGGCAGATGCCACCCAGGCATCCCTCAGACCTGTTTTCCAGAGTGTTTTCATGTGTGTTTTGTTCTGTACCAGTTCAGACCTTAATTCAGATAGTCTGCAGTTGGGAAATGATTGTCAGGGGATTGCCAGAAAGGATAGATGAAGAATATTCTTTTTTCCCAATAAAGGAAAATAGGAGTAAATCTTTCATACATACACACTTACACGGTTCTCTTCCCAAGTGTTTAGTTAGGTGCCTGTCCCCATAGTCTATTTGGCAACCGCACTTAACAATTGAAAGAGATAGAAGTAGAAAGAGATAGAAGTAGGATATGAATTAAATAAGACTTGTATGTTTTGATTATTTATTTTTACCAAAACAAATCCACTATAGCTGCTAGTTAAGATTACACTCTCCTTTGATATTTAGATTGGCATATTTAATATTCTTTATATATAAAATTCTGTGTGTATGTGTGTGCGTGTGTATTTCCCTCACCAGTGCCTTAAAACTATGAGCCCTGCCAAAACATAATTGATCCAGAGTACATTCAAACTGCTTTTAGCGAAGCTGTGGAGAACACTGAATGTTGGTGGTGACTGAATCACACTAAGTTGCCCTGGGTCATCCTGAAGCTTTATGGCAAAGAATGCAACAAGCTATGCATATGGATTCAAAATCAAACAAACACCAGTAACCCTTCAAATCATTATTGTAAGCTTTGGGGAGGGCAATGGTTTAACCTTTTCAATATGAATTTAGGATACTTTCAAGGGTTTGTCTTCCTTTGGAAGCTTTTTCTTGGCTGGCCCACCACTCCCCTCCCAGGGTACAGATCTTGGAGCACATCTCCCTTTGAAATCAGCAGGAATCTTGGGGCTTGGATCAATATATAGGATGAGACAGAGAAGGGGGAGCCAGGCCTTGTTGATTGGTCCCCGCTAGAAAGCCCCCAGGAGCTGGATGTTGTGATGGCTGTGACATCATTGAAGACTGTGAGTTCATTTAATGAGGGGCTAGCAGGGGAAACACCTTTTAATGAGGGCAGAGTCCATTTCTATGTTAAAATACCATTTTCTTCAGGAAGGTGGGATTTAAAGAATGATTATTTTGAAGGAAAAAGGTGGTTTTTTTAAATCAGAATATTTCTTTCATCTTTCTGTGAAAGTGTCTGAGACATGAGGGTATTGCCTCGCATCCTTCCTGTTTAAACAATATAAATGGTTTAAAATTTGTCATGAACTTTTGAGTGTAAATAGCCACTGTGTGTAGTATTGCTGTACATTGCCCTAACACTTTATATGGAGAGATGCTGAGTCTTCATGTCAACGTTTGCTTAATGTGAATTTATGCATTTGGAGTCACTTCTGGTGACATATTTTAAGACATCAGAGACTTTCTTATATTGTCCAGTTTATATTAGAAGAGAAAAAAAATAAATGCAGAGAGAGTGTGTTTAAAGAAAGGATTATAGAAATATTATCAGAAGAGGTATTCATTTTGTTGGAAATTGGCAAAGGTTGAGAGCAAGTTGTTAACTCATGAATGCTTAAGTACCAAAAGGTGAAATTTTAAGTAAATTTATCTCAAAAAGACAGTTGTACAGTATGTTAGTAAAGTCAAGAATCGTAGGGTGTTGTACATAACTAACATACTTTGGAAAATCATTTTCTTATATTTCCTGACTTTGCAAATAGACCATAGGATGATATGAAAAATCAAACTTAAGGTCCTCACTGATTCATCTACTCAACCCTTTGCTGCTTTAAAATTCATCAAATAATTAACAAACAAAATCAAGATAAATTGGAACAACAACACAACCACTGACTTGAAACAAGCCAGTAGAAATCAATAAATAGCAATAGCACCAAGTGCAAATTATTTTCTTTAGGATTAACTTAACAATTATTATAACAAAGAGATATTTGGCTATCCAAATAAGAACTGAGTGTCTGAAGGTGTGAATGTAAGTCCATTAGACTTTTAAATATAAGGGCTCTGAAGTCGAAGAAGGCTTGGTACACAGATGCTTGTGGGAGTTAAATCACATAAGCACACACAAAAGACATAATGAAAACCGTTTCATGGTAAGGAGTGTTGGAAGATTTGATAAGCAAAGTTCAGGCTAAATATTGGAGTGAAAGGAATATCTCCTTAGAGCAGGCTGCTGTTGAAAAAACTGAGATGAACATAACACCTACCTTCCCACGTGTGATTTATTAGGACTATGATTTGGTGATATGTAAAGTATCTAAAGTAGTAATTGTATCATAATAAGGCAATTAGGAGATTTAAATAAAAGAATATGGAATTTTATTGCCCCTTAAAAATACATGTTCACCCTCTAGAATATGATTCTTCCCTCACTATTTGCATTTAGTTATAACCTAAAGACAGTATATTGAAATCGATGTTATTGGCTTATAGTGCTTGACTATTAACAGCTAGTTAATGAATTGGTGTCAGATTATTTTAGGATTTCTAAGAGATCTGATTGCTGGTAGACTTGGGAGAGGACTGGGGAACCTGCTGGTTATATATATAAAAAAAAAAAGTCCCAATTACCCAAAGCAATCTACAGATGCAACACAATCCCTATCAAAATACCAATAGTATTTTTTACAGAACTAGAATAAATAATCCTAAAATTTGTATGGAACCACAGAAGACTCTGAATAGCCAAAACAATCTTGAGAAAGAAGAACAAAGCTGGAGAAATTATGCGCCCTGGTTTCAAACTATGCTACAAAGATAGGTAATCAAAACAGTATGGTACTGGCACTAAAACAGACACATAGATCACTGGAGCAGAATGGAGAGCCCAGAAATAAACCCAATTTACACAGTCAGTTAATGTATGACAAAGGAGGCAAGAATGTACGATGGGAAAAGATAATCTCTTTAACAAATGGTGTTGGGAAAACTGGACAGCACATGCAGAAGAATGAAACTGGATCACTCTCTTATACCATATTAAAAAAAACCTCAAAATGGATTGAAAAGTTCAGTGTGAGACCTAAAACCATTAAACATCCTAGAGAAAAACTTATGTGTTGGCTTTAGCCGTGTTTTTCTGGATCTCTTGCCCTGGGATAAGGCATAAGTTATTGGGACTACATCAAACTAAAAAGCTTTTGCACAGCAAAGGAAACTATCAAAAAAAATGAAAATGCAACCTACTGAATGGGAGAAGATATTTGCAAATGATATCCCCGATAAGGGGTTAAGTCCAAAATATATATAGAACTCATACACCTCAACACCAAAAAGCAAGCAGTCTGATAAAAAAATTGGCAGATGATCTGAATAGACTTCCAAAGAAGACATAGAAATAGTCAACAGACACATGAAAAGATGCTCAGCATCACTAATCACAAGGAAAATGCAGATCAAACATAGACCACACAAAAAATGAAATATCACCATATGCAATAGCATGGATGGACCTAGAGGGTATTATGCTTAGTGAAATAAGTTCAGACAGGAAGAGACAAATAGCATATGATTTCACTTATACGTGGAATCTAAAAATCAAAACAAATGAACAAAGAAATAGACACATGAGTACAGATAATAAACTGGTGGTTGCCAGGGAGGAAGGAGATGGGAGGGAATGGGTGAAATAGGTGAAGGAGAGTAGGAGGTACAGATTTCCATTTATAAAATAACTAAGTCACCGGAATGAAAAGTACAGCATAGGAAATGTAGTCAATAATAATAATATAGTAACTTCATATGGTGACAGACGGTGACTACACTTAATCATGATGAGCATTTCTTAATGTATATAAATGTCGAATCACTATGTTGTATGCCTGGAACTAATATAATATTCTAACCCTAACCCTATTCTCGATTTAACATTTTTTTAAAGGGCTTATTGATTTGAGAGAGAAAGCATGAGCAGTTGGAGGGACAGAGGGAGAGGAAGAAGCAGACCCTCACTGAGCAGGGAGCCTGATGCGGGGCTCATTCCCAGGACCCTGAGATCAGGACCTGAGCCAAAACCAGATACTTAACCAACTGGGCCACCCATGTGCCCCTAGATTTAACATTTTATACACCTTCTTTTGGATAACTAAATTTATACCGCTGAATTTTTTCTTATCTTTATCATGAATTAATAGTAGTTTCACATTTTCATACATTTCTTGAAATTTTATTTTAGCAGATTGTTTATTTTATAGAATCTTAGTAAACTTTACTCTTAATTGTTTTACATTTGGTAATGTTTTGAGAACATGATTTCCTTGAAAATGTGTGCTAAAATCTTGCCACAAGTTGCATTGTTTAGCATTTTGATACAGCAGTATAAATGCCAAACACTGAACTGGGCATTAATCATGCATCTTGTAGCTAAATTTGTATACAGAGTATGTAAGAGATGCAAAGTAGGAAAGAAAGGGTTATTTTCAAATTTATATTCTTAAAATATCATATTAGTTCATTAGTCCACTCGATTGAAAGGCTGTAATCTAGAATATCATCACCTCTCTTCCATCACATGTGAACAGCCTAGTCCCACATTAGGCCTTTGAATTATGATGTTGGGGAAATTACTTTTCATTCAGTGGAAATTTCAGATTATAAATAACATTCTTCATTCTGGATTTTTCATACATAGGCATTTTGAGAATTAACACTTATTCAACTTAACTAAAAAAATGAATATATGCTCCAGTTCATGCAAACTTGAGATGAAAGCCTAAATTATTTTTTAAAAAAAGCAATTGAGTTAGGATGAAGGAAGTTGAAAAATAGATGCATACACACACCCACACACACCTATATATACACACTGATTATATAAAGAAAGAAGTGTGTGTGTTTATTCACCAAATATTTCTTTACCTAAAAGACTATAAAGCACCAAGAATGTAATTTTATTCACGAAAATGTAGTTCTACCATAAAGCAACCAGACACAACACATGTAGGTATTAAGTGCTTAAAAATGTTTTCCATGTCCTTTTGAGTATTCTTAATGCATTAATGATTGTGGTCATGGCATCGACAGTGCAAGACAATTAATGTGCATGTAGATATACTTGTTTATGCATTTGTGTATCTGTTCTAAATTTGCTTTACTTAATGAAAAATTGGGTTATTCATCTGATGAAAATGACCATGTTTTATATTTCATTCTTTGCTGTAGTTCTGCTACAAATAGATATAGACAGAAATAATTCAATTTGAAAAGGGAAAAAGACAATGTCATGCTAAAAATATATATAAAAAAGAAATTTTGGAGGAACAAGTGCCATAGCAATTATAACTCTCCTAAGTAACATTGACATTGTAAGAAGTCACATTTAATAATATACAATATATAACAATTTCTCATGTTAATCCATGTGCTAGGGGCAAGTTGCAGCTTCACTAGGAAAATTAATTTTTACAAATTTTATGAATGGAATATTTCTGTTGTAATGAAAAGTATTTTACTTGTGTCACTGTATTTGTTTTTTAGGGCAACTGTAACAAAGTACCACAAACTAGATAGCTTAAAACAACAGAAATGTATTGTCTCACAGCTCTGAGGCCAGAAATCTGAAATCCCCAGGGCAGGGTTGATTCCTTCTGAAAGCCATGAAGATCTGTTTCAGGTCTCTTTCCTTGGCTTGTGGGATGGCTGCCTTCCTCTGAGTCCTTTCTTCACATTGTCTTCCCTGTATGCGTGTGTCTCTGTGTGCAAATTTCCCCTTTGTGTAAAGACACCAGTCATATGGTTTAGAGCCCACACTAAGGACCTCACTTTAACTTTATTACCTCTGTAAAGACCTTATCTCCTAATAAGGTCACATGCTGAGGTCCTAGGGGTTAGGACTTCAACATATGAATTTTAGGGGTCCTACACAATTCTACCCATAACAGCCACCATTGTTGGTATTCATGCACAAAGGTGCTTCCCTAATAGGGTTAAAGGAATTGGGTATTTTGTGAGATAAAATGAATTGCAGTTAATTTCCTTGAGATTTCTGAGTGATAGAGTATATGTAAGAATGAAACATTTGTGGCTGTTACTGAATTTTTTAAATGCCAGGTGCCCGAGAGGACTTGAAATAAATTAATTCATTTTGGGGGGATATTCTGTTTCCACAGCTAGTGTTTAGGAGATTTACTGGACTGAAATGCAAGCTGGAATGCTTTGTATTATCTAAAATGCCTTTAACATACCACTTACATTTGTCTAGGGGAGCTCACGAAAGCCAGATTTTTAGTAAGCTTCTGCAAATAATTCATTATGAATGAAAGGCAATCACATCCCACAAGCACTTGCTTTTGCTTATCATGAGTTGTTTTTGTTGTTGTTGTATTATCTCTTTGCATCTGAGATAAATGTGTTGAGAATTTCATCAAAAGCTTAATACATGCAATCATGTTTTCCTATAATGTACGGATCACTATGGAGCCAGAGTATTCAGATATTACATATCAACTTTATTGTTATTTGGTTGTAAGGTACACAGTAAAGTGTAATAATTTCAAGAGATTGTAGAAGCACTAGCATTAAATATTAAACATTTAAATGAGGAAACACTGATTAATTCATAATATTCTGAGCAGCTCATGAATGTTTAATACCCATATCTTGCCTTGATTGGATATTATTTAACTGGAACCATGGTCACCATAAGACTACTTAGTTACCATTTTTATTTGCAGGCCCAGTTCATGAAATGACTCATTCTATTCTAGGTAGATATTATTTTGAACTTCTCACCATTTTTGGTTCAATTTAGCAGCTAAAGCAGAATGAAAAATTAAAGGGTAACATATCTGTTAAACATTTTACATCATAATTATCTTTAAAAGTAATAGTTGAAGTCAGGTTTGCATAGTCTTAATAAAGTAAAAGTACCTTAGTGATAACTTGACCTTGATTTTACTTTTTAAGGCATTTTAAAAATTCGTCCTGTAGCTGTCGCTTAGCATCTATCATGTACTGAGCACTGGGGTCATAGTCAGCAATGAGTAAGACACTGTCATGGTTTCATGAAGCTTATGGTCTATGAGGAATTTAGAGATTGAACAAATAATTACTCAAATAATCATTGAATT
Source organism: Taxidea taxus jeffersonii (assembly GCA_003697995.1). Classification (NCBI taxonomy): domain Eukaryota; kingdom Metazoa; phylum Chordata; class Mammalia; order Carnivora; family Mustelidae; genus Taxidea; species Taxidea taxus. The sequence goes on along the minus strand of RCUC01124499.1, from coordinate 3,572 downwards.
ACCGTATGGTGTGTGCCAAGTAGGAGGAGTGTGTGATTTTGTGGGACTATTTAATGGAGTTTATAGCATGGTCAGAGGGGATTAGGGAAACTTCTTTGAAGAAAAACAGTTGTGATACGACTTTCAGGCAGAGTAACCCCTGGTCAGGGGAAGAAGTGGAAGGGAAGGGAGAGTGTTCTGGGCAGGGAAGACCACACATAAAGGCCTTGAGGGCCACGTGTCTTTGGGAGAGGAGTAAACTGGATCAAATTTGAGGTCCAAATTGATATTACAGAAGAGAATGGCTTTCCTCTGTCGGTTAGGATTTGCCGTTGGAAACTGTCAGAAGGCTACAGAACCATTGCGTCATCTCTGTTTGTAATAATGGAGGGTGAGGACTCATGATCAAGACTGATAACATGGCAGGCTTTCTTTGGCAGGGTAGGAGGTGTGGGAAGAACTTTCTCACATCAGTCAGTGTTGCTGTACTTTCGCCTGGTCAGTCTTTTGAGAGCTCCCCCATCACTCTGGGAATTCTTCATATTTGACAGTGCAGTTCAGAGATTGCTGTTTGCAGCTTGTCCTCTCTTTCTGTGACGGTGCTCAACAGTTATCACAATTCTTGTAATTCTGTCTTGGGGGTAAATTGGAGGCAATGCCAAGTGGAGGTACAAGGGGATCCGTAAGTTTTTAAAGAAAATATTGAGGGCTGGGAATTTTTTTTTAAAAGATTTTATTTATTTATTTGACAGAGAGGGATCACAAGTAGGCAGAGAGAGAGAGGGGAAAGCAGGCTCCCCACCGAGCAGAGATCCCGATTCGGGGCTCGATCTCAGGACCCTGAGATCATGACCTGAGCTGAAAGCAGATTTAACCCACTGAGCCACCCAGGCGCCCCGGAAGAGGTATATTTTAAACAGACACTCAATGTGGGTGAAAGTACACACATTTCTAATGTTCAAATTATATTGTCTTATGATTTCTCTCATTCAGATTTCCAAATGGTATTTCCTAGTGTGTCAGCACTGTCCCGTAGACGTCACCAGTTTTAAGGGCTTTTAAGGGCAGTTTTAAGAGCCACCCAGGTGCCCCGAGGGCTGGGAATTTTGACTCCTCGGGGAACAACCATGGAGGACTGTCCCGTCAGTGGCTTTAGTAGAGAAGTTAGAGGGTCCTAGTATCCCAGACTGAAGCAGGCACAGAGTGGTTTCCAACACCCAGAGCTCAGACAGTGCTGGCATCTTTGGTGTTTGTTCACTCACATGGGAGCCTACAAACCTGAGGAGTGAAGCTCCTTGCTTATGGCTCGCCTTGCTGCAGTGGAAGCCAAGTCAGTCCACTACCTGAGAAACTGCAGATTGGCACCTGAGAGTTTTGCCAGGATTCATCTTCAAGAGGTAGGGGAATAGTTGTATCACATCTGGCTTCCTAAAGTCTTCCCTTGCAAGATAGGCACTAAAGTGCACTCCTTTTTCTTCTCAGCCCTGATTAGTGCCACCACCAGTGAGAATTCAGAGGGCCCCTTGACAGTCACAGTGTAACCCAAAAACTGTATCAGGTCCTGACTGAAATCATTCTGACTTGAAACTGGACTTGGCTGTTTGTCGACTTCCAGGTCTTACCCTGCCACCCTTTGGCAAATGACAACTGCCGTATTTTTTTTTTTTTAGAGTGAGGTAGAGAGAGCTAGCATGTGCACATGCATGTGTGTGGATGAAGGGATAGGGGGAGGGGCGGAAGAGACAACTTTAAGCAGGCTCCAGGCCCAGTACTGGGATCATGACCTGGGCGGAAATCAAAAGTCCCCCAGTCAACTGACTGAGCTACCCAGGCGCCTCATGCAGTTTTTATCCCTGGGAGAGAACCCAGTGTCAGAGCTCTCTCTTCCCAGCACTTCTGCGCTCCTTGAAGCCATAGATCTGGCCCAAGAATCCTAGTTACTGTCTACCCATTGTCTACCACGCTCCTGTAAATCTCAGCAGAAAGATCAGAGTTATTATTAAGGACTGTTAATTAATTTACTAATAAGAATTTCTAGTACTATCTGTATCAAAACTACAGGGTCTCTAAAAAAAAACAAATAACAACAACAAAAAAACCTACAGGGTCTCTGTTTTTTTTTTTTTTTTAAGTTTTTTTTTTAAGTTTTTTTTAAAGATTTTATTCATTCATTTGTCAGAGAGAGAGGGAGAGAGAATGAGTGAGCACAGGCAGACAGAGTGATAGGCAGAGGCAGAGGGAGAAGCAGGCTCCCTGCCGAGCAAGGAGCCCAATGTGGGACTTGATCCCAGGATGCCGGGATCATGACCTGAGCCGAAGGCAGCCACTCAACTGACTGAGCCACCCAGGCGTCCCCTCTGGTTTAATTTACAGTGGTTTTGTCTCCAGTCTTCTGCCGGTAAGAGCTTCTCACGTTTCTGGAGGCAGTTGGTCCATTCGAACAGTTCTGATGCCTGCTTGATCGCAAACTGCACAGCAGCCATCAAATCCCCAGGGGTCTGGTCTTGGCTAGGCTGTGGTACCGAAACCTTCAACTAGAGTGACCAGGTCCAACATTATTGTACATCCAGAAAGGACTCTCAAGTTGAGGGAAACTGTTGTCTCTAGCAATGGCGGGGAAACTGGTAATTACTAATTTATCACTTCTGAAACGAGCTTTTAAAGACATTTGATTTTGTGAACTCACATAGCACTTGGTTCTCTGGCTGGTAAAATTAATCTTCAGGCTTTCCATTGGTAAGCCACTAAACATCATGGTGCTAAATTCATTAAATCCTACGCACAGAGCTTTGCATGATTTTTCTCAGAGGCTAATGGTCAGGATTAAAATGTGTTTCTGGATTAGGGCCACTTTCACAATTTTACTCGAAGTTGTGATCTGTACCCCATTTATGTCTAACTTTCGTCATGACCAAGGTTAAAGTCTTCCTTCTCTCTTGCAAGGGAGAAACCGTTCTCTTTTGAAAGGGGAAAGTTAGGATTTCAATGATATGATTCTTTTTATCTCTGCATATTGTTGATTTTATTCAATTTGGGAGAAAGTCATTCTCATAAATCCATATTAAGTGTGCAGTTATTACTAGCCAAATCTGTATAGTGAAACCAAAAAATGTAAATCTGGTTTTTGGAGTTTTGATTCTAAAAACAATAACAGTTGCCATTTCTATTAATTAAGAAACAAAGCAGTGGTTCTTTAACTTTAGGGCTTTAAGAATTACTTGGAATACCTAAAACATGCAGATTCCCCAGGTCTTCCTCCTTGCCACTCCCACTTGGCCCTTAGAAATTCTATTTTCTTAGATCTTTGGTAAGGGTTGAACATCTGCATTCCTACCAACTCCCCTAGATGATTCCTATGTAGGTCGTATTCTTTAGGCCACATTTTGAGAATCACTGGGTTAAGAAATGCATCCCTTAATAAATATTATGGATAAAAATCTAGTTTTTGGTTTTTGGTTTTTTTTTTAAGAATAGATGTATATTTAGAATAAGTAAATTAAATATAGTAATTCAAATTGTATTTTAAGCCTTAGCTATGATACTTAAGCCAAATACTATATATATTTTTATTTAGACATTATATATATATATAT
>RCUC01124498.1:0-24820 GCA_003697995.1 Taxidea taxus jeffersonii | reverse complement strand
TTTTTTTTTTTTTTTAAGATTTTATTTATTTATTTGACAGACAGAGATCACAAGCAGGCAGAGAGGCAGGCAGATAGAGAGGAGGAAGCAGGTTCCCTGCTGAGCAGAGAGCCCGATACGGGGCTTGAATCCAGGACCCTGAGATCACGACCTGAGCCGAAGGCAGAGGCTTAACCCACTGAGCCATCCAGGCGCCCCAAGATGCTTTTTCTAAATAAGGGCGTATCCAGAAATGCAGGGGTTTGATGCGCAGCTCTTGGGCGGGGCTTTGTTCCCAAGCCCCTTGGGATCTTCCCAGCTGTAACCTGAAACCAGCCTCCATACTGGGAGGGCAGGGAGACATGGAAGAAAGGCCACTCCAGAGGAGTAAGTGGCAGGTTTCATAAGCAAGAGAACTTACATACGAGGCTTGTCTGGGTGGCCACAGGACAAGTAGATCTTTGCATTTGCCTGCTAGTATCTTAAAAGTTTAGGGGCACCCGGATGGCTCAGTTAGTAGAGCGTGTGACCCGTGATCTCAGGGCTGTGAGTTTGGGCCCTGCACTGGGTGTAGAGCCTACTTAAACAAGGATAGAGTCTTGGGGTGCCTGGGTGGCTCAGTAGGTTAAATGTCTTCCTTTGGCTCGGGTCATGGTCGTCCTGGGATCGAGCCCCACATCAGGTTCCCTGCTTGGCGGGAGCCTGCTTCTCCCTCTCCCACTCCCTCTGCTTGTGTTCCTTCTCTCGCTGTGTCTCTCTCTGTCAAATAAATAAATCTTAAAAAAACAAAAAAATACAAGGATAGAGTCTTAAAATTGTGGACAGAGGCCTTAATGGGGTTCAGTCACACACGCCATGCGGGGGGCTCAACGCCACATTGCTATCCCAAGGCTGTGTTCTCGGAGCAGCGTCTGGCAGCTGGGAAGGCAAGTGGGGTGCGCACTCAAAGAGAGGGGAGGGGTGAGCTCACGGGTCCACTAGCGGTGGCGTGTTCTCTGTGGCCTTCCCTGATGAGGGCTGTTTTCCGGCTAACCCTGGAGTCTTCCCCAGACCTGCAATCTGCTGTTTCTCCAAGGAGTCCTGGTCTCTTAGTAGGAAATGGTATTTCCTATCCATGTGTTGGGGGCTAAAGACGCAATCTGGAATGCTCACCTCCACTCCAACCCCTGGTGTGGCCGCTGAAGGTGGTGTTGCCGGCTGCCCTCTCTGCTTTGCTCCTGCCGAGGGCTGGAATGAGGACAGCAGGGGCACAAATGTGTCAGCAACCTGCTCCCAGCTACTGGTTCACGTGTGCTTCCCTCTGGAAGGCACCACCTGCCCGGGGCAGCCTCCCCACGCGTGGGCGTCCTCCTCCACACTCCCTCCCAGCCTGTGAGCTCAGGGAGGGTGGGTGCAGAGTGTTGTGGGGTCCCCCTTGGAGCTGCCTCATGGGGTGCTGGAGGGCATGAGAGGGGCTGGGAGGAAGAGTCCTGGGTGATGGGCCACTGAGGGTATGCTGAGGCCTTTCTGCCTTCTCCAGGGAGGCTGGGGTGGGGAGGGGCGGTACTCAGCAGGCTGCTTCTCTGGGTCTGAAGCTACTATCCCGTTCTCATCCCTGGGGAGCCTCCCCACTGAGCAGAGCAGGAGAGGCCATCTTTGCTCCTGTCCCAGGGTCTCCAGATCCTTTCTCTGCTCCTTGCAGACCCTAACCAGGCCACCTCTGAAAGCCCCAGGGTGGGGGTAGGGCAGTGGAAGCCTAGGCCCCATATTTCTGTCCTCGCAGGGGACTGGCAGGCCTCACTGGGCTCCAGGCATTGGGGCAGCTCTGGAGCCTGCAGACAGGATAGCGCTTGGCCCTCCTCCAGCCTGCTGGCCTTCCAGAAGGCCGCAGAACCCTCCACCTCCTGCAGGCGGCCCTCCTCCTGTCCTAGCAGCCTGGGTGTGCCTATTCCCGAGGCGTGGGGCTCAGCCTTCCAGCACCTTCCAATCCATCCTCTTTCCTTTCCCTTTTTCTTTCCTTCCTTCCTTCTTAATTTTTTAAAAAAGATTTTATTTATTTATTTGACACAGAGAGACACAGTGAGAGAGAGAGAGAAGACAATCAGGGGGAGTGGGAGAAACAGGCTTCCTGCCAAGCAGGGAGACCAATGCAGAGCTCAATGCCACGCCCCTGACCCTGGGATTATGACCAGAGCCCAAGGCAGATGGTTAACAACGACTGAGCCAGTCAGGGCCCCTCGGTGAAACTGCTGGGGTCTGTTCTGGTGACTCTGGGTAAGGCTGCATTGTGGAATGTGGCTCTTAAGGAAACAACACTTCTCCCCAGAGACACAGCAACTCTTCCCTGGGACTGGACGGGGCTGAGCACAAGGCTGTGCTGAGTGCCTCGCTGCTGGCTGAGCAGGCCCGCGAGGTGGGAGCAGAGCCGGAGGTCTGCCGGAGGTGCAGGACTGAGAGGCTCAGGGAATGCTCCAGGTGATCCCGGGCTGGCGGGGGTGGGTGGGGATGGCCAGGCTAGTGGCCAGTGCCAGTGGAAGACGGCAGCGCCCTCTCTCGACAGATGCAGAGTGGCTCGGATAAACCCAACCTGTATTTTTCCCCTTGCTCTCCTTCAACTCTTTCTTTCCTGGTGGCTGCCTTCACAGTTTAGCACGTGAAATGCAGAATTTCGAGGCGGAATTGTACTGAGTTCAAGGGAAGGTAGGTGTCATGCTGGAACCCAGTGGTGATGTGGGGCCAGGAATGGCCCAGATTTTGGGTGCCTCTGCACCTTGGCGTGAACTAGGGTTTTTGTGTGGAGTTTGGAATGGCCGCCTCGCATTAGTGAGGCCACCGTCTGTGGGGGGTATGGAGTCTAAATCAGGAGGATGGATTCATCGGGGCCCTGGGGACCCCAGGGGGTTAGGTGTCCTGCCAGATTTCCCACGGGTGGGGGATCTGCCTGCTCATGAGCCCCTCCTCCACCTCTCCCTCCAGGGGCCAGAAGGGGGAGGACTGCCCTGTGATGTTGGGAGCTGTGGGGACTGTGTTCTGACCTGACCACCCTGGACTCCAAATGTGAAGCTGGGAGTAGCCCTCAAGCAGAACTGTGTCCGGGCACCGCATGCCCTCACCAGGCCGGGCCATGCCAAGGTTCTGGCCATGGTCAGTCTCAGTTTTTTCATGCTATAGTGACATGGAAGAGAATTCCATGGCTCGCTGCCAATTCCGCTGGCTCGCTGCATTTGTATGTTCACTCACTGTGGTTTTTGGAGCTTAGAAAGGCTGCGTTAGGTCAGACGACTGAATGGTTAATAAATAAATTAAATTTGTAAAGCAGTTAAAAGATTTTAGTCACTTAAAATTTATAAATGGAGCCTTCCACAGTTGTTGCCACAACCCGCTAATCCTAAACAACAGCACACTGGCTGGCTCTGAAGAGAAGACAGAGAATTAAAACGTACAGACTGGGAGGCAGGATTTTGTTAAGATGAGAATACTACCAAAGCAATCTACAGAACCAACACAATCCCATCAAAATCCCAATGGTATTTTTTTTCATAAATAGAAAAGTCCATTCTAAAATTAATGTGGAATCTCAAAGGACCCTGAATAGCCAAAACAGACTTGAGACAGAGGAATCAAGCTGGAGGACTTGCATTTCCCAATTTCAAAAGTTACGACAAAGCTACAGTTGTAGTCCCATTATAAAGACAGGTATATTGGGGCACCTGGGTGGCTCAGTGGATTAAAGCCTCTGCCTTTGACTCAGGTCATGACCCCAGGGTCCTGGAATCGAGCCCCGCATCAGGCTCTCTGCTCAGCGGGGAGCCTGCTTCCTCCTCTCTCTCTCTGCCTGCCTCTGCCTACTTGTGATCTGTCTCTGTCAAATAAATAAATAAAATCTCTAAAAAAAAAGAGAGACATATATAGACCAACGGAATAGATCAGAGATCCCAGAAATAAGCCTCCGCCTATACGGTCAGCTGATTTTTTTTTTTAAAGATTTTATTTATTTATTTGACAGACAGAAATCACAAGTAGGCAGAGAGGCAGGCAGAGAGAGAGAGGAGGAAGCAGGCTCCCCGCTGAGCAGAGAGCCCGATGCGGGACTCGATCCCAGGACCCTGAGGTCATGACCTGAGCCGAAGGCAGAGGCTTTAACCCACTGAGCCACCCAGGCGCCCTGGTCAGCTGATTTTTGACAAGGTTGCTAAGACCAGGGGCACCTGGGTGGCTCAGTTGTTAAGTGTCTGCCTTCGGCTCAGGTCATGGTCCCAGGGTCCTGGGATCGAGTCCTACATCGGGCTCCCTGCTCAGTGTCAGCCTGCTTCTCCCTCTCTCACTCCTCCTGCTTGTGTTCCCTCTCTTGCTGTCAAATAAATAAAATCTTAAAAAAACAAAACCAACATCGTTAATTAAAAAAAAAAAAGTTTGTTAAGACCACTCAGTGGGGGAAGCACTCTTTTCAACCAACTATGCTGAGAAAACTCCATGTCCCCATGTGGAAGAATGAAGTTGGACCCTACCTCACACAGTGTGCAAAAACTAACTTAAAGACAGTACAGAGAGAGTGCACAGGCAATCCGGAGATGGGGAAATATTTGCAAACCATGTATTTGATGAGAGATTAGTACTCAGGATATATAAAAAAACGACAACTCAACAATAAAAAACAGATAACTGATTAAAAAATAGCAAAGGACCTGAGGAGACATTTCTTCGAGGAGATACAATGGCCAAAAAGCACAGGGAGAGGCTCTATATCATCCATTTGTCGTCAGGCAAGCGTGACATCAAAGCCACCGCGAGACCCCGTTTCACGTCCCCTGGGATGATGACTACCCAAGAAATAAATACCTCAGTAAATGAGCGAACAGGGAAGGAGCCAGCGCTAGCGAGGGTGTGGATAAAATCTGAAGTTTGGCGCCTGCCGGGAGGCGTGTGAAGGGCGCTGCGATTCTGGCAGACGGTGGGCAGCTCCTCGGAGAGGTCAGCACCGCTGCGGACCCTGCCCGCCACTCCCACGTGCGGGCTCCAGCTAACCGGAAGCGGTGACTCAGGCAGATACTTGTACGACAGTGTCCATTTACGTGGTTCACAATAGCCAAAAAAAGGTGGAAACAACCCAAATACGCATTGATGGATAAATGAATAATCAAAATGTGGTAGAAACGTGCTATGGAATGACGGTCAGCTGTAAAGATGAACGGAGGCTCTGAGTGGGTCTTGAAAACGTGATGCTGAGCGAGAGGAGCTGGACGCAAGAGGGCTCCCACCCAGTGTCCCAAGATGGAAAGCAGAGGGAGGGGCTGCAATATGCCAGCTAAGGGGAATGAGGATTCTGGAGGGGAGGAAGGAGGTTTTAAAATTGGCTAAAGTGGGGCGCCTGGGTGGCTCAGTGGGTTAAAGCCTCTGCCTTCGGCTTGGGTCATGATTCCAGCGTCCTGGGATCGAGCCCTGCATCGGGCTCTCTGCTCAGCGGGGAGCCTGCTTCCTCCTCTCTCTCTGCCTGCCTCTCTACTTGTGGTCTCTGTCAAATAAATTAAAAAAAATTTTTTTAAATTGACTAAAGTGATGAATGCACAACTCTGAATCCACTGACAGCCTCTGAATTATGCATTTTTAATGTTTTTTTTTTAAAAGATGCTATTTATTTACTTATTTGACAGAGAGAGAGAGAGAACACAAGCAGAGAGAAGCAGGAGTGGGAGAGGGAGAAGCAGGCCTCCTGCTGAGCAGAGAGCCCAATGCGGGGCTCGATCCCAGGATCCTGAGATCATGACCTGAGCCGAAGGCAGTGGCTTAACCCACTGAGCCACCCAGGTGCCCCTGAATTATACATTTTAAAAAATATTTTATTTATTTACTTGAGAAAGAGAGGGCACGACAGTGCGTGGGGCACAGAGTGGAGGGAGAGGAAGGGATAGAGAATCTCAAGCAGACTCCACACTAAGCACAGAGTCTAATGGCAGCTTGATCCCGTGACCCTGAGATCATGACCTGAACCAAAATCAACTTGGATGCTCAGGGTGCCTGGGTGGCTAAGTTGGTTAAGACTTTTTGACTCTTGATTTCAGTTCAGATCACGATCTCAGGGTCCTGGGATTGAGCCCCATGTCGGGCTTTGTGCTCAGCAGGGAGTCTGCTTGTCCCTCTGCCCCTCCCCCTGCATGTACACGCATGCTCTCTCTCAAATAAATAAAATCTTAAGTTGCAGAAAACAAGACAAAAAATGCAAGAACTTCAAAACCTGAATTTAAAAGCCTAAAGAAAGAACAAAAGAGCTAGCCTTGAAATAATATACATGATGTCATTCTACAATAGAAGATTCAAAAATCAATGAGAAAGAGGTTCATAATTCAACAAACAGTACTGAAAATTTTGGCTGCGTGGGAAAAAAAACTGTTCTTGGGTTCCACATTATGACCAAATCCATTTCATCTAGATTAAAAGGAAAATGCAAACAAGAAAACCTTAACAATCTAGAGAAAATTATAGATGAAATAGCCATTCAGCCACTCGTATACAGCATAAAAATAATAAAATTTTAAGATTCAGAAACTTCCAATACAGTATAAATTCAATTGCACAGAACAAGACCAACATTGGTATGCTTGTGAGAGTACATGTGTGTTTAAAGTGGGAGAGTGAGAACTTTTTTTGCTTTGTTCTTATTTTGCTGCTTTTCAAAAAATATTCTCTGCAGCGAACTAATCTTCGACATTCATAAGAGTATGTTTTGATAAGTGAAAAAAAAGCCTGAAAGAAAAGAACACAATTTTGAATTTTAAACACACAACGGTCTTAAACCAGAAGTCAACTCACAGCTGGCCGAGTGCGCATGTAAGAGCCCCCGGGAAGGCACCTGGAAGCTCTGGTTGCAGGTCTGCGTGAGCCGCGTGTGGCTGTGTGCAGAGACGGAGCTCAGAGTTGTTTCAGTTGGTCAAGGTGGGGGGCAGAGCCGAGCGCATTGGGGGTCGACTAGGGGTCCGTGGGGTCAGAGCCTGAGAGGTGAGTGCTGAGGACAGTCAGGGCAGGGGAGGTGGGTGTACAAGTTCCCAGAGGTCAGGGACCTCCCAACTGACCACTGAACCCCGACAGAAACCGAGCAGTGCCCTCAATGCCTGCTGCCACAGGTCCTCCTCCTGGATGGTCAGAAAGGTTCTCCCTCCTCCTTCCTGCCTCCCTACCCAGACCCTATAGCACACTCAGCCAGTGGCCTGAACATGGTGCCTGCCCTGCCCAAGGAAGTCCAGGGCCTGACCCTTCAGCCATTTCGAGACAAGGAAGCAGGCGGAGGAAAGAAGAAGCCAGGTTCTGGTGAGTTCTCAGGTGCTGGGAAGGTTCTAGGCCCCACATTCCACCATTGGCCACCTTGCAGACTTGGTGTGTGGTGCTGACAGGTCGGCCAGGCTGTGCCTGACTATGCCCCTGCATCTATTTTACAGGGGGAACGTGGAAAGGGGAGAACAAAGGCATCCTAGAAGCCAGGTCAGCTGTCAGCAGGACCGCATCTGTGCCTCTCCCCCCACCAGAGGCAGGGAAGGCCCACTGTTCTCAGGTCTGTGAAGTGGAAAGGAGACATCACACACGAGGTCAGGCACGGAGGCACCTTTACTGGTTCCCGAATCTCAGGATCTTCCCTCCTCCTCCCCTGCTTCCTCAGCAGGTCTGCTTTATCCACTCTTGTGCAGGGGCGGGAGTCAGGGGCATCAGACTTCGCTCCTTACAGAGAGGAAAGGGCTTCCCACAGCCCTGGTTACAACTTCCTGGGGAAGACCCTGAGCCGGGTCATATGCCTGCCTTGTGGGTCAAGGCCAGGGGGTAGGCTGGGGAGGGACATGGTTGACATGTGTCTTGGGGTGAGTGGGCCCTCCAAGCCGCAGAGCAGCCAAAACCTGCCTGAGAAGACAGCATCCCAACCTGCATCTGTCACGGCGCTCAGCTAAGGCACACTGGCTGGACTGTGTCCTGCCACGGAAGGTCAGAGATGTGTGGGCACCCTGACCCTCTCTGGACACAGGGCTGCAGAACGCAGCTACTTTTTCCTTCTGGGAATCTGGGAGCTGCTGCTGCTGCTGCTGCAGTTATCGGGGGCTGGGGCGGCCTGTCTGCTGGCTCCAGGGTCCTTCTTGGAGGCTGGCCTGTGCTTCTCCTCCTTGGCCAGAGGGGAGGAGGGGGAGGAATGGGGCCCCAGCAAGGCCTGCATGACTCTAATGGCCCCCACTGCGGCGAGGAGCCCCCAGAGCAGGGTGGAAGCCTCCAGCGGAGAGAGCTGTTTCCGTATCCAGCGGAGGGCCCGGGTCAGAGTGTTGCCGGAGCCGCGGGCTCGGGGTGGGCTCTTGTCCTGTGGGCGCAGGATTGAGGAACGTCCACCGGGACCACGCCTATGGGGGAGGGTCACACCCCTGCCCCCTCCCCCTCCCTCATGCCTTCCCACCTGGAGGCCAAACTGTTGGAGCAGCACGTCCAGCGTTGGGTCCCCCAAGGACACTGGCGGGAAGAATTCTTCCACCCACTGGCGTCGCCACCACTGGCTACAACAGGGCAGTGTGCTCAGAGGGTGCCTGAGCCCAGACCCCAGCACCCCCTGCAGCACTCTGGACTTACCTCTGCTCTCCAGGTTGGGAGAACCAGTACTTGTAGCGCTGGGCCCGCACGTAGGCGGGCGGCTGCTTGTGGAAGGGGTATTTAGCCACATCATTCTGGATGAGACGGACCACTGCAAGGGAGCGGAGCTCAGCAGGGCCAGTGACCCCTCAGCCCCAGCCTCCCTTTCCCACACACCCTGCTCCCCCTAGCCTCTCCCACTTTCCCATGAGCCCCCCACCCTGCAACTCCCCACCAGGCCTCACCAGGGTCCTTGCCCTGCAGCAGGCGCAGGACCAGGCTCGTGAACCAGGGGCTGTGAGTGTGTGGGCCCAGGGCTGCAAACCACATCTGCCAGTCGAGGCGGGGCTGGTGGGGCACCACGATGGGGGGCGGCCGACTCACATTCCCGGGCTTGTACATGAACTCGATCTCCTGCCCAGCAGAGCGTGTGAGCACTAACCATTGTACCGGAGCGCCCCCCCCCCCCCCCCGTTCCCCCCCCCCGGCCGTGGGGGTGCTTACCGTCCAGTGGTGCCCGTCATAGCTGCCCTCCAGCACCACTTCGGGCCGCCCACCGAGACCCGTCATCCGGCGGAAGAGGCCGTAGGAGTTTGCCAGCTGCAGGTGTTCCACGGCCCCAAACAGCCGGTGTGCCCCACTCCAGAGATGCCCATGGCTCGAGGGCTCGATGTAGGAGTATGGCACCTGCAGCAGGGGGCAGAAGCTCAGCGCTGCCTCTCCAGCCCCCACCCTCCTCCCCAAGGGCTACCCACCAGGCTGATCACAAACAAGGCCACCGTGGCAGTGCCAAAGACGAGCAGCTGGACCGCAGTGCAGAACTTCCTCAGCCACCCTCGCACCTCGGTCCACCTGGGGAGCAGGGGACCCATGTGCCGTCAGGCCTGCCCTCACAGCTCTATCCCGCCCCGCCTGACCACATACCTCCAGAGGGCTGTCAGCAGTTCCCAGGTGAGCGAGGCCACCCCCAGCCACATGGTAGGCAGGGTCACCATCTTCAGCCACTGGGAGAACTGGTGGAAGGTAAAGGCTGCAAAAAAAAAAAGGATGTGAGGAGGGGCAGCCCAGCCTCTGTCCTCTGGCCCCCCAGCTGGCACTCACTGGTTCTGGAGTGGACAGCATGCTGCTCCCAGTCAACTTCCAGGCCAAAGTAGTGTACGGTGCCATAGGCCAGCAGCCCATAGACGGTAAATTCCACCAGCAGAGACAGCACAGCCAGTAGTGCCCCGGGCCAGGCTGCTGAGCAAGAGAGTCACGGGTCGGCTGGGGTGGAACCAGAGCAGGGCTCACTTGAGGGGTGTTGCAGGGAAGGCCACTTGCTGGTGGGCTGTCGGGCTGACAACGCCTGGCTATCTGGAACAAGCTGACACTCACATGTGGGTCTCTTTCGACAGTGGCTATTGCCAGACTCGGCAGTCAGATGCCTGTCATCCAGAAGAGCGGTGGTGAGCACCAGGGTGAGCAGGTTGAAGAAGTTGTAGTTGCCAGTGATGATAATCAGGACTTGCAACAAAACCTGGGAGAAGATCTGCACTGAGAGCTGCAAGGCCTACCCCTCCCTGGCCCTTCCGAGCCCTCTTTCGAGGCCCTCTGCAACCCATGCCTGGGTTTCTCCAGCAGGCGTCCCATCCCCTGCTCATCACCCCCGGCCTGTTATGCTCCCATTCCAACTGGCCTCTACCCCCTGCTCATACCTTCCATGGCTCCTCATCACCCGGAGAAAACCCAAGCTCAGGACGCCTCCTGCAGCCCTTCCCCACCTGCCTCTGCTAACTCGTGCTTCTGCTCATGAGGCCTTCTGGACTGCCTGCAGCAGCCACCCAGTTCCAATGGGACGACCCACTGGCAGTGCTGAGAAATGCCATGTCCTAGCTTCTTGATGGCTGAGACCCCCACCAACCTGGGAGTAGAAAGCGGCCAAGCGCAGGCGGCGAACAGGGGCGAAGAACAGAGGGGGCACTGCGATCTCGATGAGGAACGTGGCCACCACGGAGAGTCTGTGCAGCCAGACGGGCAGGTGGTGGGCGAACCAGGAGGCAGGGGTGGGCAGGCACTGTGTTTCGTAGTGGTAGGTGAGGGCTGCAGATGATAAGTGGGTGGTCAGGGTGAGGCAGCACCCCCAACGCTGCCCCACATTCAGGATGGGACCCTCACCAGTAAGCCCCCACCATGCGGGGCAACGGCTGGTCAGCTTGACCACACCCGAGGCAAACATGAGGCGAAACAGCAGCCAGCGCACGAGCCAGAAGGGGAGGCCTTCGTGGGGCGAGGTCCCTGCCAGCCCACCCTGTGGGGCCTGCTTATGGTGGGGGGGCTGCCTCAGGGGGGCTACCAGCACCGCCAGGAAGCCAGTCTCCAGCAGCAGGGAATCCCTATGGGGAGAAGGAAGAGCACAAAGGGCCCCTCCCCATCAAGGCCGTTCCCCTTGGAGGGTCCTCCCTGGAGAGGCAAACATTCCGCCCCGCTGCCCCCACCTCCTGCAGCCCCTCACCCAGAAGTCACTCACCACTGGAAGTAAAGAAACACCTGGCCCACCTGCAGGGAGAAGGGTTGTCAGGGAGCAGGGGGTGTCTGTGGAGGCAGGGTGAGGCGCAGGGTGGACAGGGCTGGACTAAACTGGTGACTCGGTCCGGCGGTGGGTGGGGGCGGCAGGCAGCCCCCACTTGCCTGGCAGGCTGACAGGTAGGCCGCCCAGAGCAGCAGGTAGACCAAGACGTTTCGCAGCCGGCGCAGCAGTAGGGCGCCCAGAGCCAGCAGGGCGCCCAGCAGGCTCAGCAGCTCCAGACCCTGCGAGGTGTCCAGCCCCAGCTGCGGAGCCTCCCACAGCAGCGTCGGCGTCTCCCACAGCCGCTGCCAGCGCCCCTTGCCCTGTGGTCTCAGCGTCCTCCGCGCAGGCAGGATGCCCTCGACACCATACAGGCCTGTGGGAGGGCACGTCAGGGCCCGGGCCACTGCCCTCCAAGGCTACACTCCCCCGCCCTCCAGGCAGGGTCTGCAGACCCACCTCCTGAGGTCTACATTGCGGGACCTGCAGACTCTGGCCAACCGGGTGCGAACCCGCCGATCCCCAGCCCCTTCCGAACCAGACCCCAGGAGGCCTACCAGACTGCCCAGGCCAGGTCCTCCCACCCAGCGGGGCCGAGGTCCCCCCTCGTCCCGCTCCCAGTCTTTTCTCCCACCTGCCCCGCCAGACTGGGCCCGGAGCCTACGAGAAACGGGCCACAGCACGACCCCGTTCCTCGCCACGCTGCCGCCGCGCAGGACGCGAGCCGAAGCCGCCACCGGGGCTCCGAGGCCTGGTCCTCACTCCATCCCCACCCCGCCCTCTCCGGACAGAGGGCGCGGGCTGGGGCCTTCCCCGCTGCGCGCCCTCACCCGGGATCTGCATGTAGAGGGACGCGAAGGCGAACGTGAAGACGACGGCCACGCCCTGAAGGAAGAGTTGCCTCGGGAGCCGGGAGCGCGCCATGTCCCCTACGCGGCCAGCGGCAGATGCGGCCGCTGCGACGTCCGGCCCCACCCCGCGGGCGGTGACAAGCCCCGCCCCGCCCCGCCCGACCCCGCCTCCTGCGTGGCGCGCGGCGCCCGCGGCGTCCTCCCCGGCGGGGGCCGCGTGCGTCATAGATGTGCGCGCGGCGGCGCGTGCTACGTCCTTTCCCTGGGCGGGAACAGCAAAATGGCGCCAGAGCTGGTGGCGGGCTGAGGACGCTGGCTCCCCTGGAAGACGGTCCTGCGGTCCCCGGGCCGCCCCGGCCCCTCCCGGACATGGAGGATGTGGAGGCGCGCTTCGCCCACTTGCTGCAGCCCATCCGCGACCTCACTAAGAACTGGGAGGTGGACGTGGCGGCCCAGCTGGGCGAGTATCTGGAGGAGGTGAGCGCGGCCCCGGGGGAGTGGCGCGGGGCGGGCGGGCGGGGCCGCGAGGCGGGGCGCGGGCCGGGGGCTGCGGGGCGACCGCGCCCCGCCTCCTCGTCTGTGGGGCCCGCGCTCTGGCCGCGCTCGTGCTCGGGCTGGTTGCTCTCCTTTTTCCCAGCTCCACCTCGGCCTCTGGAAGTTGGTCTGCAGTTGTCGTCCCGGGTCGCT
Organism: Taxidea taxus jeffersonii; assembly: GCA_003697995.1. NCBI lineage: Eukaryota > Metazoa > Chordata > Mammalia > Carnivora > Mustelidae > Taxidea > Taxidea taxus. Next base: position 12,187 of record RCUC01124498.1, on the reverse strand, counting down.
GCCTGTTAGCGAGCCGTGAGCTGGGGTAGTGGGTGGCGACCAGTCCTTTTCTCTAGGTGGAGCCGCACTTGTGTGCGTGTTTGGGTATTTGAGAGCTGCATCACGGGTGAGGAGGGGCTTTTCGCCTTGGGCTTTCCAGCCGGCTTCCAGCTGCCGTCAGCACTTTGTCTTCGTACCGCACAGCCGTGTGCAGGCCTTGGAACGAGCTGCGGGCTCCATTCGAGCTCATCGCTTTCCCTCCGCAGCCCGCCTGGACCGCGCTCATCCGCATCGGCAGTGACATCCGTCCTGCCAAATCCAAGGGGCGCTAGAAATGTGGCCTTGCTCGGCCCAGCAGCATTTGTCGGGCTCCACTCTCTCTTTTTGGAACAGGTTTACCTGCTCTGATTTTTTTCCCCAAGTCGATTGCTTACCATTTTCCTGCTGCCCACTCTCTGTATGTTGAGCTCCTCTGGGCAAGCCCTGGCCCAGCTTCTTACATATCTCGCCTAAACAGCCATCTCACTTACTTCCATTATTTTAACTTTGAGCTGTATGAGGATAATTCTCAGTTTATATCTCCATCCCAGATCATTTCTCTGAATTTATTTTCTGTCCAGTCACTCTTGACATTCTACTTCGACGTTCTATGCAAGCATCTCAGATTTAATAGTTAAGTTAGAGCTCTTGGGGCGCCTGCGTGGCTCCATCCATTAAGCTTCTGCCTTTGGCTCAGGTCAGGATTTCAGGGTTCTGGGATGAGACCTGCATCAGGCTCCCTGCTCGGTGGGGAGTCTGCTCCCTCTCCCTCTGCTCCTCCCCACCCCCCACTCATGCCCTTTCTCAAACAAATAAAATGTTAGGGAAAAAAATAAAGTGGATATCCTGCCTAAATCCCAGTCTTCCTAGTCTCGGTAAATAGCACTGCTGACCAATGGAAGGTGAGAGCTAAGAGCTGCTCTGCTGAAACCCTGTGCTTCACACCCCGTTCACCCATCGATTCTGTCTGTTACACCCCCAGAGTTTCACTTGAATTCATCTGTTCTTTACCTCAGATTCATGTAAAACCTTCCTTCCCACGCTCCTTACAGCTGTTTTGGCCCCATCCAGTTCATGCTTTATGCAGTAGAAAGTGTGACTCTCAGCTGCCCTGGCGTCCTGTCTAAAACCCCTTGGGGGCTTTCTGCTGCACTCAGCAGAGAGTACAAACCTCCTTTTTTGAGTCTGGCCTTGCTGACTGTTTTAGCCTCATCTTGGGCTTCTCTCCACCTGTTCTTTCGAGCCAATCAACCTACAACTCTGGAACTCACTTTTTTTTTTTTAAATTTACTCGACAGACAGAGATCACAAGTAGTCAGAGAGGCAGGCAGAGAGAGAGAGGAAGAGGCTCTTCCGCTGAGCAGAGAGCCCGATGTGGGGCTCGATCCCAGGACTCTGGGATCATGACCGGAGCCGAAAGCAGAGGCTTTAACCCACTGAGCCACCCAGGCTCCCCTCATTCTTTTTTTTTTTTTAATAAGGAAATTTACTTATTGTTATTATTATTTTTTTAAGGAATCTCTATACCCAGCCTGGGGCTTGAATTCACAACCCCGAGATCAAGAGTCACATGCTCTAAGGCACCCCGGAGCTTGTTCTTGACCCAGGGTCTTTTTTTTTTTTTTTAAGATTTTATTTACTTGACAGACGGAGATCACAAGTAGGTAGAGAAGCAGGTAGAGAGAGAGGAAGAAGCAGGCTCCCCGCTGAGCAGAGAGCCCTATGTGGGGCTCGATCCCAGGACCCTGGGATCATGACCTGAGCTGAAGGCAGAAGCTTTAACCCACTGAGCCACCCAGGCACCCCTGACCCAGGGTCTTTATAATTTCTGCCCCCACTGGGGAATATTCTTTCTTCTTCTTTTTTTTTTAGATGTACTTTTTTTTTTTTTATAAAGGTTTTATTTATTTATTGGAAAGAGAGACTCAGCGAGAGAGGGAACACAAGCAGGGACGGAGGGGGAGGGGGAAGCAGGCTTCCCATTGAGCAAGGAGCCTGATGCGGGGCTCGATCCCGAAACCCTGGTATCATGACCTGAGCCGAAGGCAGAGGCTTAATGACTGAGCCACCCAGGTGCCCCTGGAATATTCTTTCTCTAGTTCTTTTTATAACTAATCTCTTCATTCTTGATGTCTCAGTATTCTTTATGTCAGTATGTCAGGACATAGTCCTATGTCTCAGTTATTCCTTAACTTGTTCACTTGTTTGCGGTCTTTCCACTCTAGAATGTCAATTCTGCTAGGGCAGGAACTGTGTGTGCTTTTTTTTTTTTTTTAAAGATTTTATTGATTTATTTGTCAGAGAGAGAGCGGGAGTGAGCACAGGCAGTCAGAGAGGCAGGCAGAGGCAGAGGGAGAAGCAGGCTCCCTGCTGAGCAAGGAGCCCGATGTGGGACTCGATCCCAGGACGCTGGGATCATGACCTGAGCCGAAGGCAGCCGCTTAACCAGCTGAGCCACCCAGGCGTTCCCCCGTGTGTGCTTTCTGTTCCCTTTGCATAATAGAATGCCTGGCACATAGTACACACAGAGTAAATGTTTGTTGAATGAATACTTGATCTGTTGAGCTGCCTCCTCTGCTTGGACACAGGCTGCTAAAACAATTAGGAGAATTGTGCTGGGTGGGGCTGTTATGGGTTCAGGTATCCACAGTGAGCAGGCTGCTTGGTGATGCTTGGTAAATCTGCTTCCTAGCTTGGTCAGCTCCTTCCTTCCTCCTAAAGATTAAAAAAAAAATTTTTTTTTAAAGATTTTATTAATTTATTTGATAGACAGAGATCACAAGTAGGCAGAGAGGCAGGCAGAGAGAGAGGAGGAAGCAGGCTCCCCACTGAGCAGGGAGCCCGATGCGGGACTCGATCCCAGGACCCTGAGATCATGACCTGAGCCGAAGGCAGAGGCCTTAACCCACTGAGCCACCCAGGTGCCCCTAAAAAAAAATTTTTTTTTTTTTTTAAGATTTATTTATTTGACAGACAGAGATCACAAGCAGGCAGAGAGGCAGGCAGAGAGAGAGGGGGAAGCAGGCTCTTTGCTGAGCAGAGAGCCCGATGCGGGACTCAATCCCAGGATCCTGGGATCATGACCTGAGCTGAAGGCAGAGGCTTAACCCACTGAGCCACTCAGGTGCCCCCCTAAAATTTTTTTAAATATTTAATTTAAGTTTTAAAATTTTTTTTTCAGAGAGAGAACACGTAGGGAGGAGGGGCAGAGGGAGAGAGAGAGAATCTCAAGCAGACTCCATACTCAGTGTGGAGCCCGACGAGTGATTCAGTCTTACGACCCTGAGTTCATGACCTGAGCTGAAGCCAAGAATCGGACACTCAACACTCAGTCTGACACTGAGCCACACTGGCCACCGAAAGAGTTTTTTAAATCATTTTTAAGTAATCTCGATACCCAGAGTGGGGCTTGAAGTTACAACTCTGAGATGGAGAGTTGCACACTCTACTAACTGAGCCAGCCAGCCACACCCGCTTCATGCTTCTAATTTTTTTTTTTTAAAGATTTTATTTATTTATGTCAGACAGAGAGCAGGAGCGAGCACAGGCAAAGTGGCAGGCAGAGGCAGAGGGAGAAGCAGGCTCCCTGCTGAGCAAGGAGCCTGATGTGGGACTTGATCCCAGGACGCTGGGATCATGACCTGAGCCGAAGGCAGCCGCTTAACCAACTGAGCCACCCAGGTGTCCCTTCATGCTTCTTATGTTTGCTCTTCCAGACCTTCTCTGCCCTCTGAAGTCCTGACTTCCCTGCTTCTAGTTTTGTCTTTACCCTTCTTTTCATTTTCCATGCTACCAGAAAGGTCTTTTCTAAAAAAATTTTAACAAATCGTATCATGTTGCTATTCTCTTCCGTTTATTTGTTTTTTGTTTTGAGCGTGTTGTAGCCAAGAATTATGTTAAAGTCTGAGAAAATAGTGGCAAGGAAACAGTAGTCCCTTCCCCCTCGTGGGAGGACGGACCCTAGGGAAGTCAGCACGCAGAGTTAGAACAGGTATTAGTTCTACAGAGAGGTTAAGAGAAGGGCTCGAAGTCCTAGCTAGTAGGTGGCAGAGTGGAGGCCCCCCTCCTCGCTGTGTCTTTGTGTAAAAACAAACTGACGAGAGATTCAGAAGAAACGTTGAGGGCTCCAAGAGGACATGGGTGAAAGGAGTTAGCTAGTCATAGAGAGCTGAAGGATGTTCCAAGGTTCTGATGTGGGAGAGTGCTTGGCTCCATGGGCGACCATGGAGAGGGACAGTGTGACCGCTCTATAGTGAGTAGGGAACGAACGGTGGGCAACTGGAGAGGAAGCTGGTTAGTGTGTGAGGCTCTCTGTAGCATTTGGGTTTTTTTCCCTAAGAGGGGCCGAAAGCCATTAGGGTTCTGAGTGGAGTGCTGTAATCTGCCTCGTGTCTTCAGGCATGCACCTGCTTGTGAAGAGGAGGGTAGAGAGGAGTGAAGGGCGCGAAGAATCCAGTTAGTGCCAGGGTCCAGGCAAGAGGTGGGGCTGAGTGGTAGTCAGTGTGGAGAGGAGCAGACAGGTTAGACTGGAACATGGAGATGTCAGGGAACGTGGCATGGGCTGGACGGGGGAAGTGAGAGAGGACAGGGAGGAGCTAAGATTTGCAGATTCGTGGGTGGTGGTTGCGGGGATATCTAGGGTTCAGTGTGGACCTGTCCAGTATCAATTTTGGTTAAGACATCCAAATGGTGTTTGAAGAAGGCAGCTGGACATAGAGGTTTAGGCGTCGACGGGAGGTCCAGCCTGGAGCGTGCGTTGAGGAGTTGTTCAAATGCGGGTGGAGTGTGAGGTCCTACAAGTGGTTAGGGTTAGGGTTAGCCTAGGCTGAGACGAAAAGGGCCACTTCTGCAGTTCAGGGCCTGGGTGACTCAGCTGCCCTCTCCTTCATGTCCTGTCCTTTCAGGGAACCCCCTTCACTTTTCCAGAACGCTCTGCACTCTCTCAGACTGGCATATTCCTCCAGTGACCTGAAAAACTTCCTCTGTCCTCCAGGAATTGGTAGAAGTGGCCTCATGGTGGTGTCCTCCCATACTCCCCCTTCTTTGGGCCCCCATAGTGCCTAATGTCTGACCTTGCTCTCCAACACACCCTGCGCTTTGGACATGTGGGCGTAATACTCGTTTTCCTTACTAGTTGGATCCCAGGTCTGCTAACTGCCTTTGTGGGAGCAGTTGCTCTTCCTAGAAGGCCACTCCCTTCATCTGCCTGGGGAGTGTCTTTCAGGCTTATTAGCTCTGAGGGCAGCACTTGTCAGTTCATCCAGCGTTTATTGGATAGCTTCGGGCCCTGAGGTGGAGGCTAGCATTGGCCCTGATAGGGCCGGGAGAAAGAAGCCCCAGGCCTGTGAGCTACACTGCGGGAGTATTCACCCCGGCACAGCTGGGAGCTGTATTCCAGGCGGATGGAAAGCAAAGGCAAAGGGCTTGGAAAAACATACTGGGGCTTCAGAGTGCTGTTTGCTGAGAGGCATGCAGGGGAGGGGCCCTGTTGTGGAGAGCCCCTGGGTTGGGTTTGGAGATAAAACGCTTGCGGACATGTAGTGGTCTTGGGGTGTCTCTAAGCATGGTCCTGTGGCAAAGGAGAATGCGCTGCTCTAGATGGGCTTGGGACTTGCTGGCATCTGGGCTGTGGACCACAGACACTTAAGAGGTGGCAGGAGCTGGGGCCCAGGGGAGTCTTAGGGGGGTCGGGTTGCAGAAGAAGGAGGAGGACTCACTTGGAAGCGTTTCCTTAATTTCTGCTCAAAGGACTTAGACCCCAGTGATTTGTGTCTGTCCTCCCCTCTGGGTGAGGCTTCTTCTGCCCGATTCTATCTTGAGTCGGCCTTGACGCGGATGCATTTGCTGCGGCGCGCTGCCAGGCCTCCGGAAGGGATCTGCGCAGCTCTAGCTGTTTGTGGCCAGTAGAATCCAGGGGCCTCCCTTTCTAAAACGCTGCCCTTCCCCTCCAAAAATTAAAAAAAGGACAACCAGAGAGCCCCAAGCAGAGCTAGTGCTCTGAGGGGTGCCGTGTGGTGACCAGGCCCTGCAGGCTGGGTGCTGGGTGGGCTCTGCAGGGAGAAGTATGCACAGATTTTGGCTTCTCAATGCCTGGTATTGTGTCTTGCAGCTGGACCAAATCTGCATCTCTTTTGACGAAGGGAAAACCACAATGAACTTCATTGAGGCAGCGCTGTTGATCCAGGGGTCTGCCTGTGTCTACAGTAAGAAGGTGGGCACCGCCTGGCTGCCGGTCTCATGGGACTGAGGTTCACTGTCCTGCAGGGGCAGGAGGCAGGCTCCCCCGTCTCTGTTCCCTGCCTCTCACTCCCTCATAACGCAGCTTAGGCTTGTAATCAGAACAATTGTCATTGAGGAACGAGCTTGGACGGGTAATTGCAGGGCCTGCTGCTGATGCTAACCCTCCGGCCGTGTGCACAGGAGCCCCGTGCGACAAAGAGTTAGCCAGTCTAGAGCGTCAGTCCCAAAGCCCAGAAACTGTGTTGTAGAATAAGAGGAAAAGCAGAATGAAGGGAACACCTTGAGAAAAACCAGTATTTAGGAAGTGCCCACCAGAAGGAAGTCAGAGCAAGGCAAATTAAAAAAATGTCTGGGAGTCAGAGATGTAGATAATTTTAAGGGGGAAGGAAAAAAAACCAAAATTGTTGAATGTGGTGAATTGACCCACACAGGAAAGGTTTTCATGTGTGTAGTGGGTCTGTAATTGGAAGGTCACCAAGGGTTTTAGTGAGAGGAGGGTGAGACTGTGGGGTGGGGAGACGTGAGAAGACGCCACATGACCCCTTGTAGGAGAGGCTACAGGGAGGGGGACAAGGATGGGGCAGTCAGCAAAGCAGCCGTCCTCCACCCAGCCGTAATGTGCCTCATCCACAGCTGACCCTGCCTGGCCTGGCCGTACAGAACCGGGCAGCGGTAGGTATCAGGGTTTCTTTTCTTTTTTTTTTTTTTTAAAGATTTTATTTATTTATTTGTTAGAGAGAGCGAGCGAGCACAGGCAGACAAAGTGGCAGGCAGAGGCAGAGGGAGAAGCAGGCTCCCTGCCAAGCAAGGAGCCCGATGTGGGACTCGATCCCAGGACGCTGGGATCATGACCCGAGCCGAAGGCAGCCGCTTAACCAACTGAGCCACCCAGGCGTCCCGGTATCAGGGTTTCTTAAAATGTCCTTAGCGACAGCCAGGATTGAACACCACAGAGCTGAAGGGTGAGAGGGCGGGTGGGGCAGCAGATGAAATGCGATCCTGGTAGAAATAGTGCGGGAGTGGGTCAGGGCCGTGGGTTGTTAGGCCCCATCTCAGGAGTCTGGAGGGAGAAGTAAGTATGGATGTAGAGAAGTTGGACACAGGCATTTGGAGAGTTCCTGCCTAAGGCCCCAATTTTCATAACAGAATAAAAGTGAGTTACTGAGAATCAGCTCCTGGGCTGGAAATTTGGAGAGTGAAATTCGGTGAAAGTTGAGAATACTCCTGAGGGGAACGCAGAACAAGACTGAGAGCGTGGGCCGGCTGGTGGGACTCAGTGCCTCTCGCTGTTTGCCTGAGTTTCCTCCAGCTGTGCTTAGCCAGCCCGTGGCGGAGGAGCAAGGAAAGGTGTGTGACAGCCCTGATCAGAATTGGCAGTGCAGTGGGCGGGAGACAGAGAAAAGGTGCGCAGGAGGTGAGCGTTTAGAAGTGGATGACGGGGTCCCGCCGAGGGAAGGGTGAGCGATCTACCTCTGGGCTTCACCGCGTAGGACCCAGTGGATTCACCTCTGGGCAGCAGAAGTTATTAAAACAGTTTAATATCCCGCTGGTTTTGGTCCTAGATAATCCCATTAACTCAGATTCCTACGTCCTGCTTGTGTCCTGAGAGGGCCTGTCTGCAGCGGGCTTTGCACAAGATGTGAGGTGCCGGATAAATGCGGGGGTGTGTGGTAGAGCGAGCGCGGGGACGTGTCAACAGTGAAGTTTGGGAGGTGTGGGGGTCAGTAGTGTCCGGTAGGACTTTCTGAAAAGATGGGGAGTACTCGTGACATGTGCTGCCAACCCCTTGAAATGTGGCCAGTGTGATGGAGGAATTTTGAGTTTTATTAACTTCATTAACTTAAATGGGTAAAGCCACGTGCAGCTAGTGGGTGCAGATTAGGTCACACAGCCTGAGATTCACGCATCCCTGGCTGCACATCCTGGACCCACCCCGATCCCTGCGACTTTCTCCCAGTTCGTTCTCCTTTGAAATGGAAGCAGCTCTGATACCTGCTTCAGAGAGGCCAGATGGAATGAAGCATGAACATAAATATATGTGGCAAACACTTAAAGAACTTCATATTTATTAATCCTAATAAACGGGGCCCATGTGTTGGGGGGCCGGCCGCCATCTATTGTGCTCACCATTGTGTCCAGTGCCTGGTGCGAGGCCCCATACGTAAAAGATGTGCAGTGAACATCTGTTGGTGGGAAAACAGTAAAAAAAAAAAAAAGGCAGGACCAAGAAGAGAGAGTGGCGTGTGCTCTTTGGGCGCTGTTACTGCAGAAGGAATGGCCCAGAGGTGGCCCACGTGCATACCCTGCCGGCCGGCATCTCAGAAATGCTGAGCCTCCACATCGTGGTAGGGTCCCACGCGTTGTGGCCGGGGCTCCCGGAGGTAGGGCACCAGTGGCCCACACCTGCGGGAGGGAAAGGAGCCAGCTCTGGGTGCTGGGTGGGGTCAGCACGGAGGTGGGCCAGTGGGCTGCACACAGGCCAGTGTGTGGGGCGTGAAGGCAAGCAGGGCTGCTTGGAGTGTGGGGACAGAGGGAGAGGAGAGGACCACAACTGATGAGACACTGGTTGGACTGGAGAAGTCTTTCTGGCAGCCACATTGGCAGGACTTAGGCTGGAAGTTTTGGCTTCTCTGTGTACATGCATCTCTGTGTGTACACAGCAAGGGCTCTGGGGAGGGCCCTGGAACATCTTTGCACTCCTCACTAGCTGCTTCTGGTCCCCAGGTGGAGTACCTCTACTCGCTGGTCTACCAGGCTCTCGACTTCATCTCTGGCAAGAAGTGAGTACTGGCCTCTCTGAGCCCGGAGGTGGAGGCCTGTGTGTCTGCCCTGTGCAAGCTCAGGGGAGGCCCGTGCAGCCTCCCAGACGTCCGTGCATTGATTCTCTCTCAGGCGGGCCAAGCAGCTCTCCTCGGTGCGGGAAAATGGGGCCAGTGGGGACACCAGCTCCATGGCTCCCCAGGAGGTGGAGGACCAGGTGAGAGTTCTTGGGTGCCTGGCCCCTGCCCCCTGTGCACTTGCCTAGCACTGCTCCTGAGCTCTGTCTCCCCACAGTTCCTGTCGCTGGATGACCTCCCTGACTCGCGTGCTAATGTGGATCTGAGGACTGACCTGCCCCTCCGTGTGAGTGCCCCTCCTTCTGTAGGGGCTGCATTGAGCTGCAGGGGCTGTGGGAAGGCGTTCTTCCGCATGGGATCCCCACCTGCAGCCCCCAGGACCTGTGGCTCACCCACTCTTGGCCTCCATGCAGGAGGTCCTCATTGTCCCTCTCCTGCCCATGGCCCTTGTGGCCCCTCATGAGATGGAGAAGAACGTCAGCCCCCTGTACAGGTACGGGTCTGAGCCTGGTGGAGGGGAGTCAGATAAGGGGAGAGGGCCCAGTGGAAAGGGTCTCTGCAGTGGCTATGTTTCTGCCGGCACAGCTGTCAGGGGGAGGTCCTAGCCAGCCGGAAGGATTTTAGGATGAATACATGCACCCCCCACCCCAGGGGAGCCTTCATGTTGGAGCCAGTGGGCATCTCCCCAATGGAGACACTGCTGCCGAGGAACCAGAAGGGTGAGGCTTGGATGTGGGGGCTTGGGAAGGAAGGGTCCCCTGTGCCTGCCAGCTCTGGTCCCACCTCCCTCCCCAGGCACCTGCACTGAAGAGGTTCTGTTGGTGCAGTTCCCCTCTGTCCTGGCTTTGGCCATAGCTGGCTGAGCCCTGTGGTGCCCGAGTCCCATGCCAGGTCTCTAGTCTCCCTGCTCAGCCCCTGGGAGGCACCTCCTGGGGGAGGGCGAGGGCTGACCCTGTCCCATCTCGCATCTTTCCCAGAGGCCGAGAGGGCTGAAGAGCAGCCAATGGAAGTTGCTGTGTGCAGTCCTGTCCCTGTACTTGGCGTCTCCCAGGAGTCCGGTGAGAAGAGAGGACGTGGTGGACTTGCAGTCGGGGTGGAGGTGGGGGGAATGGGGCTCTGCACGGGGCTCTGCTCAGCTACCCCAGGGGTGAGGTGTGGGGAGCAAGGAAGCCTGGCTTCTTTGTGCCCAGGCCTCGGCCTCCCTCCCCACCTTGGCCCACTGTGCAGTCTTGGTCTCATGACTGCCCTCTGACCGTTCTTGAGCCTGTGAGGTTTGGATCTACCCTTCCTCTCTGGGCAAGCACAGATGGCAGCATTTCAGGAGGAAAATTGCTAAAAGTAAAAGGAGCCAAACGGAACAGAGGGGCATGACAAAAAGAGTGGGAAATGCCTGGCTACTTTCTCTGGGCCTGATGAATGAGGCTCAGTGAGGCAAGGGCCTCGCAGGTTCTCCTGGGTGTTGGCCAAGGGCGGCCTCTCACCTGTCTGGTGTCTTCCTCCCCTGCTCAGGTGCCTCTCCAGAAGGCCTGATGCCTGGAGGTGGTGGTGAGGATGAGGGCTCAGAGGAGGCGGCAGAGCTCCCTGAAGCCACAGCCCCCGAGGCCCCTCAGGAGCCCCAGGAACCCAGGAGCCCGCAGCAGGTAGGACCTTGACTGAGGCCTGCAAAGCTCGAGCCATCAGCCAGGCAAGCTTGCCCACACTTAGATGGGATAGGCAGCGCTGTGGGCTTTGCCCCCAGGCCCGTAGCACTCTGCTCCTTTTGTCTGGTCCTTGCACACCTGGTGTGTGCTGTGGGTGTACCCTCCAGACAGCCTTGGAGCTGGCTTTGTACCCAGCCCTTTAGGGCAGTGCTGATCGCGTTGTCCCTCTTCCTGAGCAGAACAGCTGTGGCTCCTCGGGAAGGAGCTGGGCTTCAGGGTCCAAGCCCCGTGGTGTCCGTAGCTCCCACCAAGGACGGCAGCTGGTTTCCAAAGCTGACTCCTTGAGGTCAGGCTTGCAGGAGGGGATGGGCTCCAAGGCTTTGGTGGCTTCCGTCCACCCCTCAGGGTTAGCTTTGTGTTTGAGCCTAGAGCTGAGAAATCTTTCCACTAAAACTGATGCACAGAGGAGAAAATGTTAATATTCATTTTGATTGGTAGACGCGTCATGTTTATCTTATCTTTTTCTTAAAGAAAAAAAAAAGTACCCCATGACCACCAGTTTACTAGTTTGTATGTTCTCCTAAAATTTTTCCTAGAGTTTTGTTTGCCCTCAGAGGGTCCCTACAGGGTTCTTGACGTCTGGCCCCAGAGCACAGCTGCTGGGTTGCCTGAGCCTTGGGTGGAGGAAGAGGAGAGAGGGATCCGTTGGCTGTTTCTTTGCAGAGTGCTGCCCAGCCTGGTAGGTGTGTGCTACGGGAGCGACGGCAGCCGGCGTCCCTGGTGAAGGTGAGGGGTAGTGGGGCTCAGACCCCCCTGCCGGGGAGGTGGTGCTTTGAGGCTCCCCTACCCTCACCCCTGCTAGCTTTCAGAGCCTTGGATGCCTGGGCTCCTAGCCAGAGGCCCTTTATGCTGGCTCTCTTGTGAGGAATCTTCCTTTCTCCAGAAATTAAAGTCACCTCTTCTGCTACTCTGGGGCACCTCCCTCCCTCGTGTGTCACCCTTGGGTTCTGGATTGAATGTGGCTAGCCTTTCTCTGGCTGTCACTGCACTCAGTGTCTGGGCTTTTGAGGGAGGGTGGGCATCCCCAGTGTCCCCCGCCCCCTGCAGTGTCTGCTTGTGCTCTGTGCTCAGGAGACTCCAGACCCCTGGCAGAGCCTGGACCCCTTTGACTCCCTGGACTCTAAGCCTTTCAAGAAAGGTAATCGGGTGGAGGGACACCTCCCTTGGGCATCTGTGGTCGGGCTCTCTGGAGCACCCGTGGTTGGTGAGGGTGGACTCTGTACCCGTTAGGAGCCTGGTGGGGACTGTGCCCCCTGGTGCAGTTGCTCTTGGAGCGTGTGGGTACTGTAGCCTGCCCCAGGGCCCCAAGCTGTGCTCGTGCCTCCAGGTAAGCCTTTTTCCGTGCCCCCCTGCGTGGAGGAGGTTCCAGGACAGAAGCGCAAGAGGAAGGGC
>ML100315.1:35649-57209 GCA_003697995.1 Taxidea taxus jeffersonii | reverse complement strand
GGCTTCCCAGGGGAATTCTACCAAACATTTAAAGAAGAATTAATTCCTATTCTCCTGAAACTGTTCCAAAAAATAGAAATGGAAGGAAAACTTCCAAACTCATTTTATGAGGCCAGCATCACCTTGATCCCCAAACCAGACAAGGATCCCATCAAAAAAGAGAATTACAGACCAATATCCTTGATGAACACAGATGCGAAAATTCTCACCAAAATACTAGCCAATAGGATCCAACAGTACATTAAAAGGATTATTCACCACGACCAAGTGGGATTTATTCCAGGGCAGCAAGGTTGGTTCAACATCTGCAAATCAATCAATGTGACACAATACATTAACAAAAGAAAGAACAAGAACCATATGATACTCTCAATAGATGCTGAAAAGCATTTGACAAAGTGCAACATCCCTTCTTAATCAAAACTCTTCAAAGTGTAGGAAGAGAAGGCACATACCTCAATATTATCAAAGCCATCTATGAAAAACCCACTACAAGTATCATTCTCAATGGAGAAAAACTGAGAGCTTTTCCGTTAAGGTCAGGAACACGGCAGGGATGTCCGCTATCACCACTGCTATTCAACATAGTACTAGAAGTCCTAGCCTCAGCAATCAGACAACAAAAGAAATTAAAGGCATCCAAATCGGCAAAGAAGTCAAACTATCACTCCTTGCAGATGATATGATACTATATGTGGAAAACCCAAAAGGCTCCACTCCAAAACTGCTAGAGCTTGTACAGGAATTCAGTAAAGTGTCAGGATATAAAATCAATGCACAGAAATCAGTTGCATTTCTTTACACCAACAACAATACAGAAGAAAAAGAAATTAAGGAGTCAATCCCATTTACAATTACACCCAAAACCATAAGATACCTAGGAATAAACCTAACCAAAGAGGCAAAGAATCTATACTCAGAGAACTATAAAGTACTCATGAAAGAAATTGAGGAAGACACAAAGAAATGGAAAAATGTTCCATGCTCAGATTGGAAGAATAAATATTGTGAAAATGTCTATGCTACCTAAAGCTATCTACACATTTAATGCAATGCCTATCAAAATCCCATCCAATTTTTTCAAAGAAATGGAACAAATAATCCTAAAATTTATATGGAACCAGAAAAGACCTCAAATAGCCAAAGGAATATTGAAAAAGAAAGCCAAAGTTGGTGGCATCACAATTCCAGACTTCAAGCTCTATTACAAAGCTGTCATCATCAAGACAGTATGGTACTGGCACAAAAACAGACACATAGATCAATGGAACAGAATAGAGAGCCCAGAAATAGACCCTCAACTCTATGGTCAACTAATCTTCGACAAAGCAGGAAAAGAATATCCAATGGAAAAAAGACAGCCTCTTCAACAAATGGTGTTGGGAAAATTGGACAGCCACATGCAGAAAAATGAAATTGGACCATTTCCTTACACCACACACGAAAATAGACCCAAAATGGATGAAGGACCTCAACGTGAGAAAGAAATCCATCAAAATCCTTGAGGAGAACACAGGCAGCAACCTCTTCGACCTCAGCCGCAGCAACTTCTTCCTAGGAACAACGCCAAAGGCAAGGGAAGCAAGGGAAAAAATGAACTATTGGGACTTCATCAAGATCAAAAGCTTTTGCACAGCAAAGGAAACAGTCAACAAAACCAAAAGACAACTGACAGAATGGGAGAAGATATTTGCAAACGACATATCAGATAAAAGGCTAGTATCCAAAATCTATAAAGAGCTTAGCAAACTCAACACCCAAAGAACAAATAATCCAAATAAGAAATGGGCAGAGGACATGAACAGACATTTCTGCAAAGAAGACATCCAGATGGCCAACAGACACATGAAAAAGCTCCACATCACTGGGCATCAGGGAAATACAAATCACAACCACAATGAGATACCACTTCACACCAGTCAGAATGGCTAATATGAACAAGTCAGGAAATGACAGATGCTGGCGAGGATGTGGTGAAAGGGGAACCCTCCTACACTGTTGGTGGGAATGCAAGCTGGTGCAACCACTCTGGAAAACAGCATGGAGGTTCCTCAAAAAATTGAAAATAGAGCTACCTTATGACCCAGCAATTGCACTACTGGGCATTTACCCTAAAGGTACAAACGTAGTTAGCCGAAGGGGCACGTGTACCTGAATGTTTATAGCAGCCATGTCCACAATAGCCAAGTTATGGAAAGAACCTAGATGTCCATCAACAGATGAATGGATAAAGAAGAGGTGGTATATATATACAATGGAATACTATGCAGCCATCAAAAGAAATGAAATCTTACCATTTGCGATGACATGGATGGAACTAGAGTGTATTATGCTTAGCGAAATAAGTCAACTGGAGAAAGACAACTATCACATGATCTCCCTGATATGAGGAAGTGGAGATGCAACGGGGGTGGGGGTTAAGGGTGTAGGAAAAGAAAAAATGAAACAAGATGAGATTGGGAGGGAGACAAACCAAAAGAGACTCTTAATGTCATGAAACAAACTGAGGTGGGTGGGGGGGAGAGGGGTTGGGAGAGGGTGGTGGGGTTACGTTATATGTTTAAATTTAAAAAGCTTAAATTAAAAAAAAAAAGCTAAGGAATGCCAAATACAGGATATGCTGAGGAATTAGAGAAAATGAAGAGCCTTAACGAGAAGTGTGCACACTTGTGACCCAAAGCTAAGCCACCCAGGAGCGAGAAGGACTGAACGCATGGTCTAAGTATATATGAGAGATGGCATTGGATTAAGAGCACAGGAGTGAACCAGACTCCCAGGGTTGAGTCCCAGTTCCTCCAGGGACTCCATACCTCTGGGTTTGTTACCTACCCTCTCTGGGGTCTAGTTAGTCCTCTCACTTGAGAACAGGGATAATTATGGTACCTACCTCAATGGGTTGTGAGAATTGGATGAGATAATGAATGTGAGGCTTAGTACCCAGTACTTAATAAAGCTTTTAAAAAAATGCCAGCTGCTATGTTATAATCATTCTCTCATGTAATCCTCACAACCCTTCAAGGAATGTCCAGTGATCCTCATTTTCACAGTGGGGACATAAGCATAGGGACAATAAGTTTCTTTGCTAAATGGCCCCACAGGGGACTTTCTAAGTCATAGCCATGTCCTGATTTCTCCCCCGGTCCTTTTCCCAGGAAGCCAGACTGCACGTAGTGTAGATGGTCTTTCATGTCTTTCCTAAACCATGCTGTCCCATGGTTTTCTCCCCAGCAACTCCCCCACTTCTGAGTTGCCCCACAATCCTTGCATCTCTCCTTTTACCAGGGGAACATTTTCCATGTTGTTGCTGGCTTTTGTTCCTCAACTAATTGTATGCCCAGGGCACATAGGACTACCCACACGAAGCAATAGCACGAGTGAAACCCTGTGACTATTTGGAAATCAACTTACCCATCTCTGGAAACGTCTCCAAATATTGCCTTTCCCTTACTATTTTTCATATTTTGTCAGCCTCAAGGTACTCCCTCCCAGATATAGACAAGGTGCCCTGGAAAGATGAAAATATTTGAGAGATCAGGGGTGATTCCAACTTCCACTATCATTCTGCAGGCCACTTTAGGACTACAGGCCGTCAATGGAGGATGTGATGTGATAGAGGAGAAAGGAGGGCAGAGGGAAGAACCCCTGTTTTCTAACAGTCAAGGGGCTGTCATGAGGCCAAACTTATTCAGTCTCTTCTCCAAGGGCAGAAACAAGAAAGGGAGTTTTGATTACTGATTCAATTTCATTGCTGGTAATTGGTCTTTTCAAATTTTCTATTTCTTCCTGATTCCAGTTTGGGAGTATATATGTTTCTAGGAATTTGTCCATTTCTTCTAGGTTGTCTAATTTGTTGACACATAATTTTTCATAATATTCTCTTACAATCCTATTTCTATGATGTCAGCTATTTCTTCCCTTTCATTTCTTATTTTAAGTCCTCTCTCTCTCTTTCTCTTTTTTGATGAGTATGGCTAGAGGTGTGTCAATTCTGATCTTTTCAAGGAACCAGCTCCTGGTTTCATTGATCTATTGTTTTGTTGTTTTTTTAGTTTCTATTTCATTTATTTATGCCCAATGTTTATTATTTCCTTCCTTCTTCTGGTTTTGGGTTTTGGGGTTTTTTTTTTTGCTCTTCTTTTATTAGCTCCCTTGGGTGTAAGTTTAGGATGTTTGAGGTTTTTCTTGCTTCTTGAGGTAGGCCTATATTGCTATAAACTTCCCTGTTAGAATGGCTTTTGCTGAATCCCAAAGATTTTGGACCATTTTCTTCTTCACTTATCTCCACGTTTTTATTTTTTTATAAACATATAATGTATTTTTATCCCCAGGGGTATAGGTCTGTGAATCACCAGGTTTACAAACTTCACAGCACTCACCATGGCACATACCCTCCCCAATGTCCATAACCCCACCACCCTCTCCCTACACCCCTCCCCCTAACCCCCTCAGTTTGTTTTGTGACATTAAGAGTCCCTTTTGGTTTGTCTCCCTCCCGATCCCATCATGTTTCATTTATTCTTTTCCTACCCCTCTAACCACCCCCCGTTGCATCTCTACTTCCTCATATCAGAGAGATCATATGACAGTTGTCTTTCTCGGATTGACTTATTTCACTAAGCATAATACCCTCTAGTTCCATCCACATCATAGCAAATGGCAAGATTTCATTTCTTTTGATGGCTGCATAGTATTCCGTTGTATATATATACACCACATCTTCTTTATCCATTCATCTGTTGATGGACATCTAGGTTCTTTCCATAGTTTGGCTATTGTGGACATTGCTGCTATAAACATTTGGGTGCACGTGCCCCTTTGGATCACTACATTTGTATCTTTAGGGTAAATACCTAGTAGTGCAATTGCTGGGTCCTAAGGTAGCTCTATTTTCAACTTTTTGAGGAACCTCCATGCTGTTTTCCAGAGTCTCCACGTATTTTTAAATTTCCTTTTTGATTTCTTGGTTGGCCCATTCATGGTTTAGTATCATGTTATTTCAACTCAATGTATTTGTGTTTTTTCGGGCTTTTTATTGTGGTTGATTTCTAGTTTCACGGTGTTGTAGTTGGAAAAGGTGCATGGTATGACTTCAATCTTTTTAAATTGTTGAGACTTGTGGTCTTACTGTGTGACATGTTCTGCAGAATGTTCCATGTGCATTTGAGAAGATTGTGTATTCTGCTGTTTCAGGATGGAATGTTCTGAATATATCTGTTAGATCCATCTGGTCCAATGTATCATTCAAAGCCAGTTTCCTTATTGATTTCATGTTTGGATGATCTGTCCTAAGAGTAAGTGGAGCGTTAAAATCCCCTATTATTATTATATTACTACTGATTACTTGCTTTATATGTGTTATTAGCTGCTTTTTGTACTAGAGTACTCCCATGTTGGGTGCATAAATATTTATAATTATACCTTCTTGTTGGATTATTCCTTTTAAGATTATATAGTATCCTTTGTCTCTTGTTACAGCCTTTGTTTTTAAAGTCTATTTTTAAATTTTTTTTAACATATAGTGTATTATTAGCCCCAGGGGTACAGGTCTGTGAATCACCAGGTTTACACACTTCACAGCACTCACCATAGCACATCCCCAATGTCCATAACCCAACCACCTAAAGTCTATTTTAAATAGTACTCCTACCCCAGCTTTCTTTTCACTTCCATTTGCATGATAATTGCTTTTTTATCCCTTCACTTTCAATCTACATGTGTCTTTAGGTCTGAAATGAGTCTCTTGCAGGCCGCATATAGGTGGATCTTGCTTTTTTTTTTAATCCATGCCATCACCCTATGTCTTTTGATTGGAGCATTTATTCCCTTTACATTCAAAGTAACTATTGATGGTATATACTTATTGCCATTTTGTTACTTAGGGTGATTTTTGTAGTACTCTCTTCTCTCACAGTGGGCTTGCTTACTTTAGTGACATACCTGGAATCCTTTCTCTCTACTATTTGCATGTCTATTACCAGCTACTAGTTGTTACCATTAGGTTTATATATGACATGCTTATAGCAGTCTATATTAAGTTGATGGCCACTTAATTTTTGTTTTTTTTAAGATTTTATTTATTTGACAAAGATCACAAGTAGGCAGAGAATCAGGCAGAGAGAGAGGAGGAAGCAGGCTCCCTGCTGAGCAGAGAGCCTAATGTGGGGCTTAATCCCAGGACCCTGGGATCATGACCTGAGCCGAAGGCAGAGGCTTTAACCCACTGGGCCCCCAGATGCCCCTGGTCACTTAAGTTTAAACCTGTTCTTTACTTCTCTCCTCCCCCCACCCCACTTTTTGGGTGTCACATTTTATATCCTTGTATTTTGTGAATTCCTTCATTTTTATAGAGACTTAATTTTACCACTTTCATGATTCCTCCTTGTCATATTCCTACTTATGGTCTTTCCTTTCCACTCAAAGTAATCCTTTTAAGGGACGCCTGGGTGGCTCAGTTGGTTAAGTGGCTGCCTTCCGCTCAGGTCATGATCCCAGCGTCCTGGAATCGAGTCCCACATCGGGCTCCTTGCTCAGCAGGGAGCCTGCTTCTCCCTCTGCCTCTGCCTGCCTCTCTGTCTGCCTGTGCTCGCTCTCTCTCTAACAAATAAATAAAAATAAAATCTTAAAAAATTAAAAAAAAAAGTAATCCTTTTAACATTTATTCTAGGGCTGGTTTAGTGGTGATTAATTTTGTTTGGGAAACACTTTACTCTCCTTCCACTCTCAATGATAGATAGCTTTGCTGAATAGAGTCTTCTTGGTTGTAGATTTTTTTTTAAGATTTTATTTATTTATTTGACAGAGATCACAAGTAAGCAGAGAGGCAGACAGGGGGGGGGGGGGGAGCAGGCTCCCTACTGAGTAGAAAGCCAGATGCGGGCTCAATCCCATGACTGGGAGATCATGACCTGAGCCGAAGGGAGAGGCTTAACCCACTGAGCCACCCAGGCACCCCACATTTTTTTCTTTATATATCATACTTCTCCATTCTAGTCTGCAAAAATTTTGCTGAAAAAGCAGATAGCTTTGTGGGATTTCCCTTGTATGTACCTGTTCTTTCTCTTGTTGCTTCTAAAATCTTCTATCACTATGTTTTGCCATTTTAATTACTATATCTCTTAGTGTGGCCATCCTAATCTGTCAATGCCTCCTGAATCTGGATTTCTGTTTCCTTCCCCAGATTCAGGAAGTTTCCAGCTGTCATTTCCTCAAATAAGTTTTCTGTTCCCCTTTCACTCTCTTCTCCCTCTGGGATCCCTATAATGCAAATGTTATTATGCTTGATGATATTGCTGAGCTCACTTAGCTTATTCTTTTTCTCTCCTGTTCAGCTTGATTGCTTTGCATTACTCTGTCCTCCAGGTTCCTGATCCATTCTTCCGCTTCCTCTAGTCTACTATTTATTCCATCTAGTGTGTTTTTAATTTTGGTTATTGAGTTCTTCATCTCTTATTAGTTCTTTTTACATTTTCTATCTCAGTTGAAGGTCTCACTGTGTTTCTCCACTCTTCTTAAGTCCATTGCATATCTTTATAACACTAATTTATATTCTCTATCAGGCATATTACTTATCTCTATTTTGTCTAGCACTTTTGCTATGATCTTTGTCATTTTCTTTCATTTGGTGTGTATTGCTCTGAATCCTCATTTTGCCTGTCTATGTCTATTTCTGTGCATTAGCAAAGTCATCTATATCTCTTGTTCTTGAAAGTAGTGTCCTTATGAAGAAGAGGTCCTATAGTGCCCCAGAGTACAGTGTTCTCTGTTGGCCAAAACCTTGTGCTTTATGGGGTCTCCTATGTGTATTGTATGTGTCCTACTGTTGTGGCTGAGCTGTGTATGCCTCCAGTCCAGTCATTTGCAATGGCTTTTTGCCTGCTGTGGGCAGAGTTGAGTCCCTGTGTTGTTATTGGGCCAGTCTGGGGCTGTTCTGGGCTTGAGTTGAGGCAACCAAGTGTTTGCCAAAGATGTAGCACTGAACTACAGGGTGCTTCCCCTGTGTTGTCCCCTCAGGAATGTTGGTGGGCAGGGCCTGCTGCCAGACCTGACATCTGCCCCTACCCCAATGCTGGGGCTGCAGTAGGACTGATCTATGTGTGTGATTATCTCCCCTTCTCCCTAGGGCAGCTTTGGAGTGGTGCTGGTCCCTGAAGGGGCTGTGTGTATACTGCCAGACTTGTACAAATATACTGTGTGTGCTTCAGCCAAGGACTATTGGGGCAGGTGGGGGTGGGGACAGGTCCACAGGAGAACTCAGGCGGGAGTGCTTGGTATTAGCAAGGTTGATGCAGGTCTCCTGTAGGAAGGGACCTGTACCAACGGCCTAGATGGAGGGGTCATGTCTACAGGAGAACATGGGGTGGGGCTGCAGTGTTAGCAAGGTTTGGACAGCCCTCCAGTGGGAGACCAGGAACCAAGGCCTGGCTGGAAGGGGTATGTCTATAGGAGAATACAGTGGCAGGGTGAGCTGTTAGGTAGTAAGGGAAATGACACTTGCCAGCTCCTTTGTTCCTGGAGAAGTCTCCCAAGGATCCCTGTCCCTCCAGTACATGCTCTGAGGTTAGCATATAAATCCCTTCCCCACTACCAGCTATTTTTCAAATTGCTGCTTTTCTGCTCTATCTCCACGGCACTGTTCATTTTGCTCTTTAAGGGCAGGGCCATCTCTTGCCTTCCAGGCTCTTCCAGAGCTGAGCCTACTGATTTTAAGTTCTAGGTATCAAGCCCCACTCCTTGTAGGAACTCATGAAATTATGCCTCTCTGGTTTTCAAAGACAAATGTTATGGCGATTCATCTTCCGAATGCCTGGAGTTTCTGGTGTAAGGATCTGTCTTCACCCTTCTCTGTGCTTGCTGAGTCCCTCCCTACTGCAGACAGTTCCATTAGTTTATTTAGCTCCCAATAGTGTCTTAGCCCTTCCTACCCTCTCTGACATGGCCTCTTCTCTACATTTAACTGTGTAAATTCTGTTCTGCCATTCTTTGCGTTGTTTTCTGGGTTATTTACACTGATGTTGGTGTTATGTAGTTGTATTCCTGGGAAGAGGTGAGCTTAAGACCCTCCTACTCCACCATCTCCCCCAGAAGTCCTATTTTAGAGAAAGTCCTCAGGCCATTTGCTAGAAGATCAGGTAGAAAACCCATGTCAAGGGTACATGGCAGTTATTAAGAGTGAGTATCCAATTGGAAATAGCCTTTGGGAGCCTAGACCTGATATCCTTGATTTCAGTCTAGTGGGTAGATAGATGAAGGAACACTACCATGGTGTGGGTAAAAAGAGAGCACAAGAGCCCTACAAGCAGCTTGTATAGACACACATACTTCATTAGATTCCTTTTCAGAATAAGCTGATAATGACAACTATTATACAAAATAGCAAGTCAAAGAATTATTTAATGGGTATGGGTTTGCTCCATAGAAGTAGGATATAAAAAGTGTCATATTCTTTTACCTTTCTATATCCAATTAGACTAGTTCTGAATCTCCAGTCTCCCTACTCCATCTCATTGTCTCTTAAAAGAATCTCAGGTCTTACCTGGTCCCAGCAACCTTTATTTCCAAGGCCCCTGTGTCACTACTGCTAATGTCTGGCTCTGCACATCTGGGCATAGCTATGCTTCCAGCTCCATACTTGGCCCAGACTAAGCTGTAGAGGACAGAGGTCATTACTCTGAATGCCTTAGTGACTATACCGCAGGCATAGAGGTGTTATATTACTTGCCATCTCTTAGGGCTCTGCAAGGCATTGGGATTAGGATCTCTACTACTCAAAACAATGCACTATCCCTTCATCTTCCAGGTTTAAGAAATCCAGATCTTTCCAGCATTCATTTCTTCTCCTCAACTCCTAGAGTCCCTCCTTCTCTCCAACAATTTAGCCCTGTCTAGCTTCTATAAGCCCCAAATTTCAAAACAAAGTCATGTTAAATCTCTGGACAAGTGAAATGCAGCCCTCTGGAGTATAGACCTCCAATTGCTCTTTCTGGAAAACTGAACAGCTTGTAGTTATTTATTTAGATTTTTGTGTGAGCTAGGCACTATGACAAGTGTGTTTTGCAATAAGCATGGTCTTATCTGATCCTCACAGGAGCTATATGGGTAGGTAAGATTACTATTCCAGTCAGGTATGTGAGTGAAACTAAGCCTGAAGTGATAGTGAAGGCACTTGCCTAGAGTGGAGCTAAACCCAAGCTACGCATTCCAGATCTCAGAATCCCAATCACCACACCATCTGCTTTCCTCTCTAAAATTAATAAGCAGATCTCATTTTCTCATTCTTCTTGTGAGGGTGCTGTAGCAAGAAAATAAGATACAAGTAAATTTATTAGATTAACTTGCCTAAATGATACCAATTAAATCCTAGGGACTTCATAGGCTACATAGCAGGGTTCTAAGAAGGAAATGATGCTCTCTCAGCACTAGGCAAAGCCCATAGTTCCTATGAAGCTGCCACATAGGTTATTTATCCTATGGGGTGCTGGGAGAGAGTGTCTGCAGTGCGGGGGGGCAGTCAGTTGTAGTAGTGCTCTCCTTGTTCTAGGCATCGCCAGTGCTCTGTGACAAGGCCATCTGTTAGTTTCCCTTGGGAGAATGCCTTCTTGCTCCTGCCTCACCAGGCTCTCCTTTTTCATTGTGGGTTTCTTTTTCGTAAAGATAAAACATTTCCTATCCTGAATAACTAGTGAAACTAATATCCCCTTAAAACATCTTAGAACAGTAGGTACCATACACTTTAGTTTCTCACCAGCCATTTCTCAGTTGCCTACAATCCAGCAATTACCATATTTTGTATTTTGATATCTCTTAAATCAGGAATACAAGCAATGGCATCTTTACAAAAATAATCGGCAATATTGTTTTTTGTTTTCAAGTAATATATAAATAGTGCATCTTTGAAATGAAAGCATCTTGAATTCAATGAACTATGGTAGATATAAGGGACAGCAGAAAAATTCAAGATTAGTACATCTCCAAGAGCAGGAAAGAGAAACTGTTTCTCCTTCTTATGTATCTTATCTGCTCCTCTCCCCACCTCTATGCTTATTAACCGTGGTGATAAGTGTTTTGGCACATTTCATCTGAAATGATGAAATTACTGGAAGTAGGCAATGTATAAACCTCACATTGTGAGAACTCTGAGGAAGAAACAGAACCATAAAACAAAACCCTGTCAATCAAAAAGATATTTCCAGTAATCTTTTCCATCATCAAAAATTTAAACTCCCAAACTATAATTTATAAATGGTTTACTTATAAAACTATTTGATCAATAATATCAGTAATTCATATAAATAAGAAACCATTTGCAATACTGAAGGATATTTGGTCATTAATGTGCAGGTAGAAACTATTCCGTTGTTCAAGACCCATCTTATAGCTATTAGAAAACGTAAACTATTAGCTGGTATAAAGCAATACCAAGAAAATATTTTGACCTTCCCTATAGTATCTATAGATTATTTGGCTTAAAAATCTTGTTTTTATCTGGTTCAGACCAAGTAGGCACCTTATAAAGAAAGATAGGAATTGTTTCCATATGCTACTTGGAATGAGTGCCAGCCACCATTAGCAGTGGGATAGCAACAGTTATTAATGGCTCATTAATGGCCCATTCTTATTGTCAGTGTCCCTTACAAACTGATTAATAATTTTAATATCTCCCCAATCACCTAATTATCCCAGGCTAATTCTTCTTCAATCATCACTTAATGAAAGTGATATCATCTCAAGAAAATAACAGGATTCCATTCAAACCTTTTTTCTGAGGATGTGCTGGAGTCAGAGAGATTCTTATCTAATCTCTGTGCATCAGCTGTATTTATAGATCTCCATAGTGCTGTACACTGAGAAATAAAGTCATCAACCATTAAAGAAGTATCCTACTCACTGCTCATAATTACATAGAAGAAGGCAGGGAGTACAGAAAAATTTGTGACAAGAATGAAATGACTAGATTTCTCCTTAATCATTATTTTCAAATTAAGTTAACAATCATCTCTCCATGCAACCTGATTCAATAAAATTTTTCTGTATAAGCCCAGGGCTGCAGTTTATTAAAAAATTTAAACTTGCCCTTCTAAACCTTACGGGAATCCAGACTGAGATAGCCAGAGATTCTGGCCAAATCATCATTATTATTTCTTGAACTCTGGACATTTACTTACGCAGCTCTAAACTGATTTGCATTCTGCACCAGTTACAGGAATAGATGTGCCAGGAAGTTTTGAAACATGAGAACAGATAGGCCCTTTTCTTGGTTAAGTCATAGCTCCACTCATACAGATTAACCCAGCCAGCTCCTCCAAATATTTTGCAATGAGCATTTTGAAACACATGGGTCATTTAGTTCTGGTTTCCAGGCAGTTTGGCGAAATGCTTAGTCTGGAGAATTGCAAAAGTTTATGATTTCTCACCAAGGAATGAAATGTGACGCAGTAAAGCAAACTTCAGACATTTAATACCAGATGTTAATGTAAAAATTGAAAAATTATGGCCCCACATGATTTTCTGACCCCTGACCCACTAAAGCCCATCACAGTCTGGAAGCCATCATCATTTCTGGTTTCTTCTACTATTAAACTTTGTATTTAATTTTTTAATGTAAAATAATTCTGAGGATTTAATGGATATAATTTGGTCATATCAACATTGAGGCATTCTGTGACACACTAACAGAATAATACAACTCCTTACCATAAAATTCAGTATTACAACCTTTCTGATTTGTGGTACTTACTTCCTAGAAATTTTTTAAAATAGTTTGAGGCATGATTATTTCCCTTGTCTGCACTCCACACCTATCTAACTTCATGAAAGGGGAAAGAAAACAGGGGAGGAAATCTTGCTTATTTGCAATGAGAGAAAAGATAACACCTGAAATATACCTTTCAAAACATGTTGACCTTTGTTTTCCCTTCTTCCCTGAATCTGTACACTTGAGAAATTGAATTACTACTTTAGAAGGAGGCTGGACTGTTTATAAATCCCTTGTCTATGAGGAGATCCTGGGAATGAGGAGTTATAGCTAAGTAATTCTGGATTTAGTGGCTTCTCTGAGTGGATTCTATTTCCTGTGTGATATTGGATAAAGTGCTTAACCTCTCCGTACATCAATTTCCTCTTCTTAAAAATGGGTTTAACATGAATATTCTGGAGGATTTCAGAAGGAGACTGGAGTAGGTGGATTCAAAGCCCACCTCATCCCATCCATACAACTAGATAACGCCCACATCAGTGTAAATAACCCAGAAAATGACTTCAATGCTAGCAGAACAAGACTCTTCACAGATAAATGTAGAGAAGAGGACACATCAAAGAGGGTAGGAAAGATGGAGGTGCAGTCAGGAGGTAAACAGACCCACAAGACTGTGTGGAAGGAAAGGGACCCTGTGGGCACAAAGAGGGTAAAGAAAAAGACCCCCAACCCCAGGTACAGGGAAGACAAATCCCTATGACATTTGGCTTTGAAAACCAGAGGGGCCAAATTTTACCAGTTCTTATAATGAACAGAGCTTAACACCCCAAACTTTAAAATTAGCAGGCTCAGCTTTAGGAGAGCTAGAAGAGCTAGGAGGGCAAAAGGAAAATGAGATCCCACCATTAAAGAGAGAACACAATGAATAGCCCCGTGGAGATAGAGTATAGAAGGAGCAGTTTGAAAAATATCTGGGAAATAGGGAATAAGATTTGTTTACTAACCTCAGAGCATGTACTGGAGGGACAGGGATCCTTGGGAGACTTCTCCAGGAGCAAAGGAGCTGGCAAGAACCATTCCTCTCCTCTGTCCCCCAGCCTAGACACACAGACACCTGCAGAAACCAAGACTATACCAACATATGCTACCTAACTTTCCAGGAACATTCTATCCCCACAGTATGCTGCAAACACACTGCCTCCACCCAGGCCTTGTCTCCAGGTCCTCCCACAGAAGACCTGTCCAAATCTTGCTAACACTGCATGTTCCACCCTGACATACTCCTGTAGACTTTCCCTCTCCAAGATCCCCTTTTCTGGAGCCCATCCTAGAGCAATGCTGCAAGATTCGCAATGTGCAAGCAGCCCTGGCAGGGACCAGCACCACTCCAAAGTGACTCCTACCCCAGGGAGAGGGGAGGATAGCAAAACACACCCATCCAACTGGGGCCCCAGGGTGGACTGGGGACAAATACTTCATTTGACTGCAGGCCCCACCCACCAATGACAGCTTCTCAGGGGACAACAGGGAAAATGTCCTGCAGTTCAATGCTACTGCACCTTTGGTAAACAAGTCAAGGTGGCACCAGGAACCAAACCCTGACCACAACAGGTAGATGTGGACTGAAGGCTAGATTAAGGTACACACAATACATATAGGAGACATCCCTGGAGCTCGAGGTTCTTGTGAACAGGAGACATCATACTGCAGGGCTTTTCAGGACCTCTTCTTCATAAGGCCACTACTTTCAAGTACACTAAATGTATCTGACTTTCCTAACCCACAGAAACAGAGTTAGACAAAATGGGGAGACAGATGATATATCCCAAATGAAAGGACAAAATCAGGAAGAGTCCTAACCAAGATGAAGATAATATACCTAGTAGAGAATTTAAAGTAATGGTCGTATGGATACTCATGAGACTTGAGACAAGAATAGACAACCTCTGTGAGATCCATAACAAACAGAAAAGAATCAGAGATGAAGAACTCAATAAATGAAATTAAAAATACAATAGATGGAATGGCCAGTAGACTTCAGGAAGCACAAGCAGAAGACTGGATCGTGACCTGGAGGATAGAATAATGGAAAACAATAATAATGAGTAGACTTAGGGGACTCACAACACCATTAAGCACAGCAATATTCATGCTAGAGGAATCCTAGAATGATAAGAGAGAAAATTTGAATAAATAACAGCTGAAAATTCCTGAATCTGGGGAAGGAAATAGAAATATAAATCCAGGAGGGACAAAGAACTGTCAACAACATCAATCCAAGGAAGTCCATACCAAGATACATAGTAATTAAAATGGCAAAGAATTTTAAAAGCAACAAATGAAAACCATTACATACAAGGGAAATTTCATAAAACCCATTAATTTTTCAGTGGAAACTTTAAAGGTTAGAAGGGAGTATAATGATATATTCAAAATGCTGAAAGGAAAAACATACAACCAAGAATACTCTATACATCAAGGCTATCATTGAAAAATAAAAAGCTATCAGAGGAGGAAAAAAAAAGTGGAAGGAGAGAGAGAGTTTCCTACATAAACAGAAGTTAAAGGAGTTTGTCACCACTAACCTAGCACTACCAGAAATGTTAAAGGAGACAGGTGAGTAGACAGGAAAACCATAAGTAGGACTAAGAAAAGTAGGAAACACAAGAGCAGTAAGCTTAATTATATCTATAAAAATAAGCTAAGGCATTCATAAAATAAAGAATGTAAAATGTGACACCATATACCTAAAAGTGAGGGTGAGAGAAATAAAGAATGGATTTAAACTTAAGTGACCATCAACCTAATACCAACCTCTATGGATAAGATGCCATATATAAACTAAATGGTAGCCAAAAATCAAAAACCAATAATACCCAACTTTTGTATCAACATGGACAGGACTGGAAGAGATTATGCGGAGTGAAATAAGTCAAGCAGAGAGAGTCAATTATCATATGCTTTCACTTATTTGTGGAGCATAACAAATAACACGGAGGACATGAGGAGATGGAGAGGAGAAGGGAGTTGAGGGAAATTGGAGGGGGAGTTGAACCATGGGAGACTATGGACTCTGAAAAACATTCTGAGGGCTTTGAAGGGGAGGGGGGTGGGAGGTTGGGGGAGCCAGGTGGTGGGTTTTATGGAGGACACATATTGCATAGAGCACTGGGTGTGGTGCATAAAAAATGAATTCTGTTACACTGAAAAGAAATTAAATAAATTTTAAAAATTAAAAAAAAAACAATAATAGATACGCAAAAAATAGAGAGAAAGGAATCCAATTATATCACTAAAGAAAACCAGCCAACTGTGAGAGAAGACAGCAAGAAAAGAAACAGGAGAACTACAAAAATCATAAAACAAGTAAAAAACAGCAGTAGTATATACCTATCAACAAGTACTTTGAATGTAAAGGACTAAGTACTCCAGTATAAAGACACAGGGAAAGGCAAGATCTGCCTATATGCTGCCTACAAGAGACTCATTTCAGACCTAAAAACACATGCAAAATGGAATCTGGGGTAGGAGGACTTTTATTGGACAAAATAGACATTAAAAACAAAGATAGTGGGGTGCCTGGGTGGCTCGGTGGGTTAAAGCCTCTGCCTTTGGCTCAGGTCATGATCCCAGGGTCCTGGGATCAAGCCCCACATCGGGCTCTCTGCTTAGCAAGGAGCCTGCTTCCCTTCCTCTCTCTCTGCCTGCCTCTCTGCCTACTTGTGATCTCTGTCTGTCAAATAAATAAATAAAATCTTAAAAAAAAAAAAACAAAGATAGTAACAAGAGACAAGGGACACTCTATAACCACAAAGGGAACAATCCAACAAGAGAAAACAATTATAAATATTTATGTGCCCAACATAGGAGTACCCAAATACCTAAAGCCACTAATAACCAACAGAGGAAGTAATTGATAGTAATAAGTAATAGTAGGGGACTTAAACATCCCACTTACATCAATGGGAAAATCACCCAAACAAAATCAACAGGAAACAGTGACCTTAAATGACACATTGGACCAGATAGATATTACAGATATATTCAGAACATTCCATCCTAAAACAGCAGGATACACATTCTTCTCAAGTGCTCATGGAACATTCTCCAAAACAGATCACATATTAGGCCACAAAATAAGTCTCAGCAAACTAAGAAATATCAAAGTCATGCCATGAATCTTTACTAACTGCACACTATGAAACTAGAAATCAACCACGATAAAAAGTCTGGGGAAAAAAATACAAATGGAGGTTAAATAACATGCTACTAAACAATGAATGAGTCAACCAAGAAATCAAAGAGGAAATTTTTTAAAAAATACATGGAGATAAGTGAAAATGAAAACACAATGGTCCAAAATCTTTCAGATTTAGCAAAACAGTCTTAAGAGGTAAGTATACCCACCTCAAGGAGCAAGAAAAATCTCAACCTACATTTAAACCCAAGGGAGCAAGTAAAAGTAGAACAAACAAAACCTCAAACCAGTAAGAGGCAGGAAATGATAAATATTAAAGTAAAAAATAAATGAAATAGATGGGGCACCTGGGTGGCTCAGTCTGTTATGCATCTGCCTTTGGCTTAGGTAAAGATCCTGAGGTTCTGGGATGGAGCCCCCAATCAAGCCCCATGTTGGGCTCCATGTTCTGCAGGGAGTCTGCTTGTCCCTCTCTCTCTCTGCCCCTCTCCCGCTCATCCTCTTGACCTCTCAAATAAATAAGTAAAATCTTAAAAAAAAGAGAAAGAAATGAAATAGAAACTAAAAAATCAATAGATCAGTGAAACCAGGAGGTGGTTCTTTGAAAAGATCAACAGAATCAATAAACCTTTAGCCAGTCTCAAAAACAGAGAGAATTTAAATAAAATCAAAAATGAAAGAGGAGAAATAACAATGGATACCACACATAAAAGAACATTATGAAAAATTATATGCCAACAAATTAGACAACCTTGAAAGTATGGATAAATTCCTAGAAACATATAACCTTCCAAACCTGAATCAGGAGGAAATAGAAAATATGAACAGACTGATTTCTAGCAATGAAATTAAATCAGTAATGAAAAAACTCCAAAATAACACAAAAGTTCAGGACCAGACAGCTTCCCAGATGAATTCTATCAAACATTTAAAGAAACATTAATATCTGCTCTTCTCAAACTATTCCAAAAAATAGGAAAGGCAAACTTTCAAATTTATTCTTTGAGGCCAGCATTACCCTTATACTGACCAGATAAAGACACTACAAAAAAAGATAACTACACAACACTATCTCTGATGAGCATAGGTGTAAAAATCCTCAAAATATTAGCAAACCAAATCCAAAAATACATTTAAAAAATAATTGATCAAGTGGGATTTATTCCTGGATGCAAGGGTGGTTCAGTATTCACAAATCAATGTGATGCATTGCATCACAAGAGAAAGGATGAAAATCATGTTATCATTTTAATAGAGGAAGAAAAAGCAATCAACAAAGCGCAATATCCATACATGATAAAAAAAAAAAACAACAAAGTAGGTTTAGAATGAACATACCTCAACTTACTAAAGAACATCTACAAAAAATTCACAACATCATACTCCATGGTGAAAAACAGAGCTTTTGCCCTAAGATCAAGAATAAGACAAAAATGTCTACTCTCACATTTTTTCAACACAGTTTTGTAAGTCCTAGCCACAGCAGTCAGACAACAATAAAGAAAAGGCATCCAATGGTAAAGAGGAAGTAAAACTTTAACATGATGCTATATTAGAAAACCCAAAAGATTTTGCCAAAAAAACCTACTAGAACTGATAAATTAATTCAGTAAAGTCATAGGATAAAAAAAATCAATGTATAAAAATCTTTGGCATTGGTATGTACTAAAAATTAAGCAACAGAAAGAGAAACTAACAGCCTGTTTACAATTGCACCAAAAATAATAAAGTACCTAGGAATAAACTTAACCAAAGAGGTCAAAGATCTGTACTCTGAAAACTATAAAATGCTTATGAAAGACATTAAAGAAAACCCAAAGAAATGAAAAGACATTCCATGCTCATGGGTTGGAAGAACAAATAATGTTATAATGTCCACACAACCCAAAGAAATCGACAGATTTTATACAATCCCTATCAAAACACAGCTGCATTTTTCACAGAACTAGAACAAACAATCCTAAAATTTGTAT
Source organism: Taxidea taxus jeffersonii (assembly GCA_003697995.1). Taxonomy (NCBI): domain Eukaryota; kingdom Metazoa; phylum Chordata; class Mammalia; order Carnivora; family Mustelidae; genus Taxidea; species Taxidea taxus. The sequence continues at coordinate 38,347 of ML100315.1, read as the reverse complement.
GGAATCACAAAAGACGCCAAATACCCAGAGCAATCTTGAAAATCAAAACGGGAAGTATGATAATCTCAGATTTCAAGATATACCACTAATCTAATAATAAAAACAGATGGTTCTGGCACAAATATAGACCCACAGATCAATGAAACAATAGAGGACCCAGAAATAAACCCATGATTATATGGTCAATTAATCAACAAAGGAAGCAAGATTATACAATGTGAGAAGTACAGTCTCTTCAACAAATGACTTTGGGAAAACTGGACAGTCACATGCAAAAGAATGAAAGTGGGCCATTTTCTCATACCATACATAAAAATAAATTCAAAATAGATCAAGGATCTAAATGTGAGACCTGAAACAATAAAAGTCCTAGAAGAGGGCACAGGCAGTAATTTCTCTGACATCAGCTGTAGCAACATTTTTCTTGATAGGTCTACTGAAATAACTGCAACAAAAGCAAAATAAAACTAACAGAACTATATTAAAATAAAAACCTTCTGAACAGCAAAGGAAACAATTAACAAAACTAAAAGATTGCCTACTCAAAGGGAGAAGGCATCTACAAATGACATATTGGATAAAGGTTCAGTATCCAAAATACATAAAGAACTTAAAAAACTCAACATACAAAAAATAATAATAATCCAGTTTAAAAATGGGCAGAAGACATACAGAAACATTTCTCCAAAGAAGACATATAGATGTCCAACAGACACATGAAAACATGCTCAACATCACTTATCATCAGGGAAATGCAAAGCAAAAGTTCACTAAGATAGCACCTCATACCTGTCAGAATGGCTAAAATCAAAAACACAAGAAACAAGTGTTGGTAAGGATGTGGAGAAAAAGCAACCCTCTTCCACTGTTGGTGGGAATGCAAATTGGTATAGCCACTGTGGAAAACAGTAGGGAGTTTCCTCAAATATTTAAAAATAAAACTACCCTGAAATCCAATAATTACCCTACTAGGTATTTACCTGAACAATATAAAAACACTAATTCAAAGGGACATACACACCTATGTTTATACCAGTCTTATCTAGAATAGCCAAATGAAAGGAGCAGCCCAAGTATCCATTAGTACATGAATGGATAAAGAAGACATGGTACACACACACACACACACAAACACACACACACCTACAATGGAATATTACTCACCTATAAAAAGAATGAAATCTTGCCATTTGTAATAGCATGGATAGATCTAGAGAGTATAATGCTAAGTGTGATAAGTCAGAGGAAGACAAATACCATATGATTTCACGCATATGTAGAATTTAAGAAAACCAGTGAGCAAAGGGATAAAAAGAGAGGAAGAAATAAACTCAACTATAGAGAACAAACCAATGGTTAAAGGAGGGGAGTTAGGAGGGGGATGGGTCAAATAGATGATGGGGATGAAGGAGTGCACTTGTGATGAGCATGAGGCGTGAAATTGCTGATCACTACGTTATATGCTTGAAACTAATATAGTGCTGTATGCTAACTATACTGGAATTAAAATAAAAATAAATAGAATTACCATATAACCCAGTAATTCCACTACTGGGTATTTACCCAAAGTATATGAAAAACTAATTTGAAAAGATACATGCACCCCTATGTTTCTTTACATTATTATTACAATATTTACAATAACCAAACTATGGAATCAGCCCACATGTATATTGATAGATGAATAGATAAGTGCATGTGTATATAGACACAAAAGAATATTATTCAGCCATTAAAAAGAATGAAATCTTGCCATTTTTAACACCATGGATGGAGCTAGAGGGTAAAATGTCAAGTCAAATAAGTCAAAGACAAACACCACATGATTTCACTAATATGTGGAATTTATGAAACAAAGAAAAAAAAAAAGACAAACCATAAAACAACTCTTAACTTTAGAAATAAATTGATGGTTACCAGAGGGAGGGTGGCGGGGAGGGAGAATGGGTGAAATAGGTGATGGGGGTTAAGAGCACACTTATGGTGATGAGCACTGAGTAATGTACAGAACTGCTGAATCACTATATTGTACACCCGAAACTAATATAACACTGAGTGTTAAGTATACTACAATTAAAATAATAAGGAAAACAAAACAAAAACAAATAAGGAACCGTGAATATCCTGACCACTTCACAGGGTTGTAAGGCTCAAAAAATCCAATTTGTGTAAATATACAGACTGGTACATAAAGTCAAACATTTCAGCTGGTGCATAAACTTAAAAGTTCTACATAACTATGAAGGAATGTACTCAAGCTCTGTTGTTTTACCTTGAATCCTAAGGAAGCAGAGTCCCAAAGAATCCCCTTTAAGTCTAGGGACAAGGTAGAGGGGACTTTCAAATGGCCCTCTTCTTTTTTTTTTTTTTAAGCTTTTTTTATTTAAATATATAATGTAACCCCACCACCCTCTCCCAACCCCTCTCCCTCCACCCCTCTCAGTTTGTTTTATGACATTAAGAGTCTCTTTTGGTTTGTCTCCCTCCCGATCCCATCTTGTTTCATTTTTTCTTTTCCTACCACCTTCACCCCCACCCCCGTTGCATCTCCACTTCCTCATATCAGGGAGATCATGTGATAGTTGTCTTTCTCCAGTTGACTTACTTCGCTAAGCATAGTACGCTCTAGTTCCATCCATGTTGTTGCAAAAGGTAAGATTTCATTTCTTTTGATGGCTGCATAGTATTCCATTGTATA
>ML100315.1:0-30649 GCA_003697995.1 Taxidea taxus jeffersonii | reverse complement strand
TTTGGATGCCTTTAATTTCTTTTTGTTGTCTGATTGCTGAGGCTAGGACTTCTAGTACTATGTTGAATAGCAGTGGTGATAGCGGACATCCCTGCCGTGTTCCTGACCTTAACGGAAAAGCTCTCAGCCTTTCTCCATTGAGAATGATACTTTCAAATGGCCCTCTTCTTACTGGGCGTGAGTACTTTACCGTGTTTCTGTATGCTTTTGATATTTAAAGTGGCAGAGAGGAAAAGTGAGTGTGGTTTTAAGATCTTAGTGAATTCTTAGCAAGAAACTGAGTGTGTTCAACTGACCCACGCAAAACACAACTATAGTGTTTAGCACCTCTGTGGTGAACCCACAGAGACCTGAAGACATTAGGACTCCTAGAGCTGTTCTAGAGAAACACAAATCAGTACAAGACCCAAGCCTTGCACTCAAGAAAGAACCTAGCCTAATCTTCAATCTCTCTCTCTCTCTCCTCTCTCTTTCCAATTAAAAACATTTGCAAATACACTGTAGGCAATACAGGTAAGAACAGCTCACATAGTGGGTGACCATACTGCCCCCTTTGTCCATCCATGGATTGGGACACTAAGGCCTGGAAAAGCCAGGTGGAGTCAGGGGGAAGCCCCACCTCACACAAATCAGTGGTGTTACTGTGAGGAAAAGCCAGAGTTCTTGGCCCCCTTTCAGATAAAATTTTCTTGGCCTCACACCAACTATGAAGGAGGTTTTAGTATTCACTTCTTAATCTCAAATACAATCTAATTTTTTTCTCTAAGGAATTAAATTTATTTTTCAGAAAGTCATATCACCTTAAGAGGGAAATAACTGGAGACCCTGTTCTCCCTTCCTTCCTCCTTCCCTTCACTCCTTTCTTCCTGTATTGCTTTATGGTTCTTTTATTCTTCAACCCTCTCTCTTCTTTCCTTCATAGGTATGTATATCTGTAGGCAGAGGAGAGACACAATGATAGCAGATTTAAGTCAAGGAAGTATTATTTTCAAAGGCCTATAAGAGCTTAAAACTTGGGACTGAGACTTTAAAACACAAGGTTATCAACTTCAGTCCTGAATCTAGAAAGTTTTTTCCAAATAATCTGATAACATCTATGTAAAATTAAATTTTTATTATTCCCCAGTATATCACCATCATCTCCCACTCCTCAGGCTCTTTATCTTCAAGTTCAAAGTAATCCTTGGCACTTGGAATTGAATGATCTCGTAATGGGTGTGGCAGTTTATTTGGACCTCATGGGGCCAAAGTAAACTGATTATGTGTTTTTCTCACAATCATCCACATTATCTGTTTTTAAACAGCCTTATTTAATTTGAAATGAACTTGCAAACTTGGACCATTCCTAGTCTTTCCCATTCCTAACTCAGAGGTCCAATCAGTTCATTTGATTCTTGACCCTGATCCAAAGAATGATGTGCATTTTCCTCAGGCATGTAAAGGAGAAGGGAAAAAAATCAGTTGCCCAATGTGACAAAAAAATCTCCCCCATGAGTTCCCAATAAAGAATATACACAACATCAAACACCAATAGTACCAAAACTTTTATGAAGTTGTTCAGATCTTTCAAAAATGTTACAAAAATCAAGCAAACATTGAAACTAATGACAAACTTGACACTGAAAACTAGTATCTGGGTAATTCCATGCAGGCATGTGGGGAAAGGGAACATCTGAGTATTTATTATGATTAAAACACTGTATTAGGGTCTTTTACGTATATCTTATTTGATCCCATTCAGGAAAAATTATCCCAGACTAAGAAAGTATGACCCCCTCCAAAAACCCAACAAAACAAAGCAAGAACAACAAAAAGAAAAAAGAGATTGTGTCATCATCCTAGCCTGTTATCCAACAAACTCACCCAAGGGCCATCTGACTCTCTTGGGAAAGATACTTGAGTAATAATTCAACAGAGACCAGATTAGGGACCTTGTCAAGTTGGAGGCTGACTTATAGAAAACTGATAAAGCATGATGACATTTTATTTGTATTTTCTGATGGAGAAATTTACCTCCAGGGTGATAGTTTTATATCTCTGTAGGATGCTAACCAGTTTTAATATCTTACTTTGCAATCTCATTTCATCAAGGTCTTTCCTACTGATTAAATTCCCATTCTTCACATTCTCTTCAAATTGCTGTTATTCTGATGATGAATTAAGTGGAACTCCATTCATATGAGAATTACATTTTCAATGATTTAAGAATTTATGCTTTTATAATCCTCAAAACAACCACATGAGGTAGGTAGTATATCCTCATTTATAGAGAAAGAAAGGAGTCTCAGAGGAGGCACATTACCTGCCCAAGTTTATAGAGGTAAGAAGTAATAGAGCTAGAGTCTGAACACAAATTTGCCTGAATTCTTTTACAGGAGCTAAACTGGTGGCTCACATGTGAACTGAAAATCTGCAGTGGAGCATCTCCAGAAAACTAACCTTATCTACATGTGTTTACATTTGAATTATAAACATGACAGCTAAATATCAAAAGCAACTAACTAGGAAAGACCTAAGTCTGAGTATTTAAATAGTAATTGAAAAGGATGTTTATTAATTTGTTAGGTTTCAAATCTAAACTTTTTAAAATTGGAAATATTGAAAATATTTACCCATAAAATATTTGGAATATTATCATTAAAATGTGAAATTCCAATGCTATGCTGATTTCATTAATGGTTCTGCATGATGCAGGGTAAGTTACTACTGAGGTTGTCATAAAAGCCATTGAAAAGTGTTTGGAATACTTAATAGAGAGCCTCTCTTGGACATTTCATTAACATGCCCCTGAGAGCTTTGTGAATACATTTCACCAAATTCTCAGCTTATCCCACTGCTAAGATGCTCCAATCTACTTCGTCTATAGACAACTGAAAAAAATGAGGAACACCAACATGTTTTTCTATTCTTCAGACCATGAAGGTGAAGTGTTGTCCTGGGTAAACACATAGGTATGTAGATATTAAGACTAGAGTCATAAGCTGCTCTTAGTCTGAAAGCACCATAGTATACGTTGTACATCTTAAAAATGTATCTTGGGAAAGGTTAATCTTACATTTGTTTAATCCATCAAGAAGCATGCTGTTCACAGCTGGGATGTATACCTTCTGAATGTACCCTTTTTATCCACTTGAAGATCCATTCAATATATGTGCAGATTTACAAGTTTTTCTCCATAAATAAGATCCTAAAGTTTAGGTCAATGGTATCTAAGTTGATGAAAATTTCTGTACTGTGAGGTCTTTGCCCAGCAAATCATGACTTACTGACCATCTGGCCTGGTTTCCCATAAAGTGTGCCCCTATTTCATGGGCACTGGCAACTGTCTGCCACAGATTTAAATAAAGTGAGGCAATCTGTCCCACCCCAGCACCTGACCCCAAATTCTGGAGCCAGCTGAATTTCAGCTTCAGCTGAAGTGAAAAGTCACTGTGTGGTTCAAATTCATCTTGACTCACAGTTTCACTGTTTTATCCTGGCTAAAGCAGCTCACTGTGTCTGTGGTTTTCTTACAGAAATTTTCAATCCAGCTAGTGCTATTATACAGTGTCTTTTCCAACCCTGATGTCAGGGGTGGATTTTTAGCTCGCATATTTTTTCCAGATGTGATAAGCTCTCCGTAGCCCTCTTGGTGAGCAAAAGCATATCCAGATCTTCTTGAGCTTGACCTGCGAGTCTGAGGCCTTCGGCTACGTAAGGGCCTTGCCTTCTTTTGAGCCTTTTGCCTCTGACGGATCTGGAGAGAAAGGAGACACAGAGTGACATGATACATCCAAATGACACAATAGAGGCCCTGGGCTACTTTATTAAGAGAAAGCTCTTTCAGTAGAAACATCAACAATAACAAAATACTCACCTTCATTGTAAAAAGAAAGCATTTCACAGAAAAAAAAAATTTCCACTCAAAAGATTACGTTGAGCCTGGTCAGTTTTTATACTACCAGGAGACTATTAAATAAGAAAGAAAGACAAGTTTCATTACTGTGTCCGTCTCATGCATCCATCTTAAATTAATAGGAACATATTTTTGTACAGAAGGCTTTTCTAATATGCAGCATCCAAACACAGTCAGTATAACCATCTATAGTCCCATTCTCCCAAAATAGGCCTTTTCCCTCTCAAGGGAAATTCTCAAGATCCAATAAGACTAAGAGATGAGTTAGATAATGAGAGACATGAATTCTCAACTCTTGTGACAGGTCAGTATATCATGATATTTTCAGAGTTTTGATTTCTTTTGGATTTTTTTGTAGCCTTTTGAAGAACTCAATATCATTTGGGTGGGTTTCCAATATTTCTTTCATTTCCCTGTAAAGAATGAAGAGACAAATATCCAAGGTTTGGTGCAAGCTGCCTTGCTCTTTGATTTGGCTGATCTCTTAGAATCTGACTTTCATGTCTGAAGAAAGCCATTAAAAGCAGAAGATCATGATCTGGAAGAAATGAGCATCATCTTCCTTCCTTCAGCTCATCCATCATTTTCTGAGTTTACATCAGAATGAGCTCATGGAGCCAAAAGGAAAGGACAGACCTAACAGGGGAATCTATGAATCATTTCAGAAGGAATCTTCACATGCTCTGGCCTCAGAGTGGGGGATATCTTGGTGAGGGAAGTTCTGCCTCAGTCCCTTTCAGTATCATTGGCCTGGTCACTCACCCCACCACTGTTTTCCCCTTATGATGCAACCACAAATGTGCGTCTCCCCTTTCTTTCTCCTTTTCTCTATCTGGTTCCTGACCTAACTTGACATAATCTTGCTCCTACTACTCTTCTCATGAAATATGTACTATTAATCCCTTGGCTTAAGAATTTCTACAATCTGTTCTATTTTCCTTTCAACTTTGTATTTTTTCAATCCAGTCATCATGTTGCTGTTCCCTTTCTGAATCTGTTCAGAAGGTAGCATCTCCTTATGTTCCTAAATCTGCTACCACACTTCTACAAAAACTGAGTCCCTTCACCTCATACTTTGTCTCTCTTTTACTCTATCCTTTACTTGCCCCCATCTCAATAACTTTCCTTATGTTTTGCCTTTACCTTAGAACAGCTGTCCAAAATGCTACCAGCTTTTTTAAAAGTCAAGTTTGAGAAATGTTCAACTTAACTTGTAATTCATGACTCCCCACCCACATTTAGTCTAGACATTTATCTTCATTAACATTCACAAAGCTACTATATTCTCATATATACTATATGGGCAGCTCCATCTACTGTTAAGTGATGCTGTATATACCTGTGGGTATTTCCACTGGGAAGTTCATTAATCCTTTCCTGGGCTTCCAAATCAGGCAGAGAAGGATATGATTCCATGACACAAGAATTAGCCCCTCAAGTACTTACGAGCACTGCAACATACCAGGTCACTCAGGGTTGGGCATAAATCCATCTTCAAAAATCTGACTATCACCACAGGCACAACTGAAACCACTGTTGTTAAGAGAATAACAAGCCAGATGCACTTCTGGGTCAAAGAATGTCGTACATTTCCTATTATTAAGAAAAAATATACATAATTATACAAAATATACTGAGTTCTTGAGTAAATAGGTTCCTTGTCTATTCCCATAAGGTCTTTTTTGAAATGGTGAGGTTTGGGCTACCTAGGGAGAACCACTAGGTGTCTTCCCCAGCATGTAGTATGTTCAGAGGTGATGAGGGCGAGAGTGGTATGATCACCACCCTTGGGAACTGCTTCATGGCACAATCACTTGGAGATAGCCAGTCAGAGCCAAGTGTTCTCTGATCTAGACTCAGTCCAGCTTCACTCATGAAGTAGATTCTCTTGTGGAGACTCAAGATCCCTCAACTACAAGGTAGCCATTATTTTTAAAAAGTACATTTGCTCTTATAGATTCTTAAATAAAACTGCCATATCAAAACTATACAATATATGTGTGGGGTGCAATCATAATACCTCTGGTGACTGGAGAGCTTTACCTAAAATAGGGCCAACCTTAACAATTCAGGCAGCAGCCTCAGAAAACCTGCCTCAAAGGGACTTGCTGATCTGACACTCACTGGTTATGAGGAACTCAAGATTCCAAGGAGCTCAGAGATGTTCTGGGTTTGTGAAAAGAGCATTCCTCTCACTGGCAGACTGTGAATGCAGCCATCCAACATGCTAGTGTAATACTGTGGTGAAACTCATTCCCAAGTCTGAAGCCAGTGTTCTTACTTTATACTCACATCTCATATACTGAGATGTTTAAACAAAACAATAATGGCCAGTTAAGCGGACAGACAATTTCTACAGGAACATGCCAACCCTGTTTATATCCCCCAAATAAACTTTTGTCCCTGTTGGTTTTCTGGGGATTTGCCACAATACCTCCAATTATCTAGGTCCCCTCTCCCAAAGCTAAAGTGTTAACACCATTTGAATGTGTTTTGGGTATGAAGGCTTGGCTACTGATTGGTATGTCTGCATTTTCTGGCTTTGGAGGATAGAATTTGCCCACCAAGAGCAATAGGTTACAGTTGCCTGGGCAGAAACAAACATGACTCAATAAATTAAATGTCTCTTTGAGCTCCTTGAAGCTTAGTACCCTCAGGCATGGCTGGGAAAACAAGCTTCACTTTAAAACCACACTCCTGCTTGCTGCTGGCTACTAAGAAAAAAAAATTTTTTTTTCCTTAAACCCCAGTGTTGATCTAACTTTTGAGAATTCTCATTGGAGTTCAGTAATTAATTCCTGGAATGGTATGTGCTTAGCTGGAGAGAGTGGTCCCCACACAAACTACTTTCTCCAGTTGAGGCATTCCAGGCTCATTATGCATGTTAAAATAATCTCTTAGGACTAGAAGTCTTCTCGACAATGCACTGAACTTTCAGATTTGGAAACCAAAAGAAAGGAAGAAAATAAAAAGAAAAAAGGGGAAAAAACCCTAGAAATAGTTAAAGGTCTTTCTTTTGTAATGTGCTTATTCTTATTCATAACCATCATGTTTCTACGTGGCTGCAATCTTTTCACAAAGTATTAATGTTACATACTAAGTAAGAATGGTGCAATTTAAAGATTTCCATGTACATTCCAAGCAAGGCAAAAGATGAAGAACAACATTATCAGGTGTATGTGTACATTTAATTGGAATTACAATTTCGGGTGTCTTTGCATCAGTGGAAATGTATAACCTTGTAGTTGGTCTTATTTTGCCTTCTACATAGATCAGTTGTCTAAGAAGTATATTTCTGGATTTCTTAGACTAAATTCCTTAACCAGTGGATGCAAATCTCAGTCTCACCTGATAAAGATCAAGAAGGTTGACAATGTGCATCTCTTTTCCAGTTTGCTGGGACGAACTGAGAAATACCACTGTTACCAACTTATCTCACACACATTAGAGATTTCAAAACTTCTGAGAAAGTATATTAATAGCCTCATTGTGTAGTAAAGCTCAGTGGCCTCTGGGAATCATTTTGAAATGTGGTATACAATGATGGTAAACTCCATAGATAGACCAGAAGTACATTCTTTGTTGTATTATAAAAAGTTTTTTTTTAAGATTTTATTTATTTATTTGTTATATATAGAGAGAGAGAGCGAGCACAGGCAGACAGAGTGGTAGGCAGAGGCAGAGGGAGAAGCAGGCTCCCTGACAAGCAAGGAGCCCGATGTAGGACTCAATCCCAGGACGCTGGGATCATGACCTGAGCCGAAGGCAGCTGCTTAACCAACTGAGCCACCCAGGCGTCCCTCTTTGTTGTATTATAGAATCTCGGAGTTTTAAGTTATTTTTGGAGTTCCTGTGCTCCCCATCTGCTGTTCAAATCAGTCTGCAGTATTACCAACCAGTAATCCAGACACATTTGCTTGAATCATCATCATCATCTTCATTATCACCATCATTATGGTTACCATTTACTGAAAAAGTACAATGTACCAGGCTACATGCCAAGTATTTTATATGCATTGTCTCACGTAACCCTCACATTTCCTATGAAAACAGAAACTATTTTCTATTAATATCTCCAGTTTAGAATTTAGACATCAAGACATGAAAAGAAAAAAAAAATCTGCCCAAGGTCACCTATCATTTAAGTGGCAGAGCTGACACCTGAGCCCTGGCTGTCTAACTACAGAGGCTCCTCTTTGTGCCCCTTATGACTAATGTCCAGCAATTCTTAGAGTGCTCAAAATTATACATAATTTCTTTCCTATCTAAATGCAAGTAAGTTCTACAGGTGAACTTTGGCAGTGATAGTCATGATAATGTGGGATCAAAGGAAGAACCCAATATTTCTTTCTCTTCCTTCTATTATATATGAACTCTTTTTTACAGGCCTTCAGGTAGCCCTAATATATGTACTATGTCTCTTGTTTGCAAAGGGACAATCTATTACATCTGGGCTATTGAGAATCTATAAGCAGCTATCACAGTGATTCTTCTATATCTGGCAGGGACAGCAGAAACTAATCTTTTGGAGCTCTTCTCAAGCCTGAAAGACTTCAGATGCCTGGCTCCATCCATTCCTAGAGAAAAGATTATTAGTCATCCCTAGTCCCGCCCAACACAGAAAATAAATTACACAGACAAATAAATAATAGCATGATACCAGGCCCCCATAGATAATAGGATGCAACTTACCAACAAATGGAAACTGGTTTGGGAAGATGCCAAAGATGCCATTACTGTGCATCATAAATAAAATGGAGAAATAAGTGGCAATGCTGCCCCAGATGAAGACATGATTAATGACAGTCCAGTAACTGGTATCCAAGGCTATCTGTAAATGAAGTCAAATGCAAAGGGGGAGGTCTTTGAGAATTAGAAGAGTAACATTTTACAGAGTAATGCTTCCCAGAACTCCTCTGTGAAGAGATGGTTGCATATATCTACCAGCCAACCACAGGTACTCCTACTTCCTGCACTGCCCTGGGAACCGACCTGACATTTCTGGTAGACAACTGACTTTAGAAATTACATCTGCAAGCCATTATAGCTACCAAGGTCGAATCAGAATCAGGAGATAAAATGTTAACCTTTTACATGAGAAATAAGAAAACAGAATGATTTCTACTTTCAAAGTTACTTTCCTGGAAACCTATAAACTTCCGAGACTTTCCAAATTGCTCTTAAAACATTTCTGTTGGGGAAAAAAAAAATCTTCAGTAGTGAGCAAGTGCAACATTTTATAATCTGTATGTACGTTTTCACATGACTGTTTTACAGGGGCATATTCTGTTTTACATCAATATTCTAACTCATTTTGCTGATGATTATTCTTAAATTATTTAATAACAAAGAAAATCCTTAATCCTCTTTTGTCATAGAATTCAGAAGCAAGGATTCATGGTGATCTGGGAGCTTAAGCTCTTCTCTCTTCCAACAACTTGTTGTGGCAACACAGCTACAAAGGGCCTGCTACCAGGGAGTCAAGGGTGCCACTGGCAAATATGAACCCTGAGTTTTCAAAGAAAAACAAGTATCCTCTGGAAACATTATTTGCATCTCTGAGGCCCCAAGTGGTCCAAGTGAAGGTTTGCACTTCTAGCAGAGTCTTCTTCAAGACCACAGATTTCTCACCTGCCTGAGGGGGTCCTACTTACACAGGAAATAGACCTTTCTCTGCATAGGGAGACACACTTCCACTTCCCACTTGAAGTTTAGTGTTTTTTAAAATCTTGTCCCATTAAAAAAATGTTGGCAGCCTTGGATATAAACTGCAGGGGTTATAAAAGGACAGCTTTTTTCCTCCTGAGGCCTGAGAACAGAGAGCCCTGCCATCTATCCTCAGCAAAGAGATGCTGGAGTTCCAGTTCATTTAGCTGCCCAGACTTTAGGTCAAAATCTTCAACTGTACCTTCCACCACCTGTCAATTGATCACCAGCAAGAGATATCAACAGCCTGACCTGTATGAGTATGAGTAGAAAAATCACAACCAATTAAACAGGATTCAACTGGAAAAAAAGAGAGAGAGAGAGAAGAAAAAGGAAAAAAAGAGCAGGTGGCTCCTATTGAGGCAGAACTAATGGAAAAGACAGAGAAGCACTATAACCAAATAATAATAATAATAATAATAATAATAATAATAATGAGAACTCTTAAGAGGATGCAATTAGATCACAGAAAAATAAAATTCTGGAATAAAAAAGCATTATTTCTGAATTTAAAAATTCAATAGAGGAACCAAATAAGAAGTCACTGATGAGAACTGAATTAATATTCTGGAAAAAACAAATGGAAATAAAATCTCACAACACAGAGCAAAAACCTTGAAGAAATGGAAACCATGTGCAAAAAGATATGAGACATGGATGGCAAATCCATAGATTACAGATCCATGGACCTAACATACAAACAATGGCATCTTAGAGCAAAAGAAAGAAAGAAGTAACAATCAAAGAAATGACAGAAGAAAACTGCTCTGCTAAAGAAATAGCAAGATTTTCAGATGGAGAGGGCACTCTAAATCCTAGGAAAATTAAAGAAAGAAATTATATTGTAGTGACATTTGTGAAGCCCCAAGACAAAGAACACAGACTTCCAGAGAGAAAATATATTACTTAGAAAGGAAAGAGGATCAAGCTAAGATCAAACCACTACAGTGAAAGTGGGTATAAGCGGAACTACATTTACAAAACACCTAAAGCAAAGGTTTCTGACTCGAGAATCTCACGCCTATCCAATGTATCACGTAAATGTAAAGAAAAAAAAAAAAAAAAAGCTTTGAACTCAAAAGTATACTCAAAAGTATAACATCTATACACCCTTTCTGAAGAAATTACTCAAGGGAACTGCTGCAAATAAAAATTCAATTAGGACTAAGACTTCAAAAGTGTGGAAGACAAAGAGCATAAAAGTGATGGTGAGCAATGATTCTTAAAATTTATAGTTGGCTCTAAATGAGTAATTATGTGAAGATGAGCTACAGTATTAACTTACAAAAAAATCTGCAATGGTCAAAACATATGTTAAAGAAACATTTAATGAGGCGCCTGGGTGGCTCAGTCAGCTACGCATCTGCCTTTGGCTCAGATCATGATCCCAGGGTCCTGGGATCGAGCCCCACATCAGGTTCCTGCTCTGCGGAGAGCCTGCTCCTCCCTCTCCCTCTGCTTGCTGCTCCCCCTGTTGTGTGTGCACTTGATCTCTCTGTCAAATAAATAAATGAAAATCTTTAAAAAAAAAAAGAAGAAACATTTAATAACACAATGGAACTACAATTCTAGATGATTAACATACAAGAGGGGAATAGGAGCAGGGAGGAAGAAATAAGTAGATTCATTTCCAAAACTATTTAACTTGGAAGTGGACAAGGGAAGGTGTGAACAAGATAGTGAAACATTTGGTGAAGGATATAGTTATTATTTAACTTTGGTATATCACTATGGAAATAGAGATTTAAGAGACTATGAAAATGGGAGAAATCACTAGTAAAATGGGAATGTAAATAATAAAACTTATAAATTATTTATGATGAATGAGATATTTAAAAATCATGATGCATCTGAGTATGAAAAGGAAAAAATGGAAATAAAGAATTTAGAGTAATCATAAAATAACATGAAAGGAGCAAGATAAAATATATGTTACTACAATAAAAATGAGTAGTTTAACTGCCTTATCAAAGGAGAAAACCCAAAAGAATGAGATAAGAAAGCAATGAAAATGAAAGGATGGGTCTAGATTACATATCAGGTATATGCAGGCTAAGAAAAACAACAGAAGTAAAACTAATATTTAAAAACTGAAATTTAATTAACATTTTATCATAAAAAAGATAAAAACTATAAATACTTCAAATAACAATCCAGAACATCACATTGCAAATAACATAGCCTCAAATTAAATAAAATCTCCTTAAAGTACAAGAACTTGGTAAGAATCGTAAGCACAAGGAAAAAATTTAATACACTTCTCTCAGTATCTGACAAGCATGGTGGTTCTCTGAAAATCTGTGGCTAACCTGGCATCCAGTCCTCAGTGTGATCACAGCCAAGCTGTTAAGAGGTAGTAATCATGTTTTCACTACAAAAATGCAACCATATGGCTGGGTGTTGCTCCCAGAGGTGCTCTGCTTGGCTGTGGTTCTCCCTGGTTCATTTGTCCTCCTGAAGATTCTGGAGCTTCTGCAACTATAATTCTTTTTGGAAAGTAATATAGCAATATTAATGAAACTTAAAATATACATATTCTCAGACCTAGCAATAAAAAGAACAAAATACCATTCTTCATCCATCATCTCAGTAAAAGTTAGTTCTGACTCCAGAAACTTCATTTCTAGGAATTTATCTGTCAGTACATAAAATGTATATTCTAGTATATGCATTGTAGCATTGTTTCAGTAACAGCAACAACAAAAGAAACACCCTGGATGTCTATCAGTAGAGAGCTGATGAATAAATTATTATATATCCATATTGTGAAATTCTGTGCAGCTCTTAAAAAGAGTAAGATAGCTCTGAATGTGTTGGTTTGGAAAGCTGTTCAGAGTATCTTGCTAAGTAAGAAAAGCATATTATAGAATAATATGCTAGCTATGCTGCCTTTTTCTTGAATACATATGTGTGTGTCCCAAAGGAAAGAAAAAATATGGAAGGAGTTAAGCTATAGCAATCATAATAGTAGTTAACCAGGGGAACATGGGGAAGAAAAAGAAGGTGGTTCATTTTATTTTAAACACTTCTATAGTGTTTGAAATGTTAAAAGGAGCATTATATAATTCAAATAACAAAAAAAAAAAAACCTGATTTTTTTTTAAATAGAGACTGCTAAAGTTTGGCCTATGGTATCAGCAGGACACATAAGATTTATAACTGTAATTATAGACCATGGAAATTTTATGGGGGTTGTTACCCCAATGACAAGTCAAGCTTAGACAGCGAGGAAAGGATATTAATGCTGCTGTCAAAGTGAGCTTATTCACAAACTCCTGAAACTTATTATTCTATATATTAAAGACAGAAGTTTCTGCTTGAAGCCGAAATTGTGGAGTTTTCATGGCTATAAACATTTATGAGCTCAGGTCTGAGAATTCTATGGTAAAGCAGACATTTTCAGGGCTTCTGAAAAATATAAGTGGAAGACTAAAATGACACTAACTGGGAATCTACATTCCTCAAGTTGAAGTTGTCACATTGAAAGAAGACCTGTGTGTAGGTGTCTCCTTGTGGAAGACAGAGGTAGACCATGAGTTCGCTGCAGCATCCCACTTCTCCCTATAAAGAAAGGAGGTTCACATAGACTTGGAGTTGGGGACCTGAGATAAGATCTGTGTTCAAATGCTGGCCTGCCACTTTCGGTGTGATTTGAATTCTAACAAGTCTATTTTCTTATCTATAGTAATAGTATTTATGTTTCAGAGGATTGGGAAGAGGATTAAATGAAAGAATGGGATTATTTGAGAAATAATTCATTTGTATAGTAAATGTGCAATTAATGGGAGCTGTTTTTACTCTGAAAATCAGAAGCCCTGACAGAGGCAAATGGGCCAAATTTGCTTTCAGTAACTCTGAGCTCTCTTCTTTATTCTCCCAAAGATTCTCTTTTCCCCAAACTCCAGTGCTTCTAGTTTTAGGACTGCTTGCTTTTCTTTCTTTTTTTTTCTTCTGTTTCTTTCTCTTCCTTCCTACCTCCATCCCCCTTCTTCTATACAGACGAGAAAGTATCTAATATCTTCCTTTATGTTCAGTCTAATCTTTGTTCTCATACATCCTGAAAATTTGCATTTTAACCAGTCTTACTGTAGAATAAAAGACTTTGTCCCAGACCACACTGGAGTCAGAGAGGTCTGAGTTCCAACCCGGGATCAGGGACTCACTTTGTGACCTCAGGCAAGTCACTTCACCTCTCTGAGCTTCATCTATAAAAGGGGACAATAATACCTACTGAATAGTGACACTAAGAGGATTAAGTATAATTTATGGTATCATTCACAGTAGATGATGACATGGGTTTCTGAAGGCTCCCACCAAGGACAGCCTGCTTTGGTAAGGGATAAGATGGGCATGTAACTAAGACAGGAGGGATAGTTGTGTACCTCAACCAAATTCTTCTCACTTCCTTTGTCCAACTTTCATCTCTTTCTTCATATCTTTCTGCTCTTACATCCATTCAACAAAAACTGATTTGTGTCTGACACTGCAGTTTAAGTTGGAGTACAAGCAGTAAGCAAAGCATGCCACAACTTGGAAATTGGTGTCCATTCTCACTCATACCTACTCTGCTTCCAGACCTCCATCTCCAGCCTGGATCTCTCCTACATTGCCCGCTTGCCAAAAATGTCCTCCATCTCCCAGCTGATTCAGGACCCTCCAGCACTCAGAATTAATGGTGGAGGGTATGGGTGAGGAGAGGGAGAAATCAGGTGGAGTAGAAATCTCTGGGACAGGCGTATGTGGATAAGATCTAGAGGACATCAGTTTGTACATGGCAAAAAGGAGACAGCCACCCAGTGGTGAGACCTAGCATCTCATCTTTACGAGTACAACTCTGTGTGTGCATTACTGCTTCCCAAGTTTGCCTAACTACCCTGTAGCCCATAATAATTGTGTTGTAGGAAATGCTTGCCCCACATTTTTCATGGGACACTCACAAATGCCTTTATTAAAAATCACTGACTCAGAAAATAAGACTACTGGGTCCTCGTCCTAAACTTGCAATGCAGTCACTATGTGATCTTGGGCAAATCTTGGGCCCCAGTCTGATATATGAACTTTAAATTATACTGCTATGGTTTTAACATATGACAGCCAATTCTTTGAAAGTCTGCTAAGAAATGGAGCTTAATTCTTCCCTTGAATGGAGTTGGCTAGATTTAGTGACTCACTTCTAATGAATAGAGTACAAAAGGGAAACGTGTTTTATAATGGAGAAACCTGAAAATCATCATCTTAACAAGTAACCAAGGTCACTGTCACCAGTAATAAGTCATGCTGATATCACATGATCCCTGACAGGATGTGACAAGAAGGTATATCACCTCTTTGTGATTTTTCCCCCAAATCCCCAATATAAATCTATTCCTAGGAAAACATCGGACAAATCCGGAAACTTTCTATAGAATACCTGACCACTGTTATTCAAAAGTGTCAAGGCCATGAAAGACAAGGAAAGATTGTAGAAAGTCAACTGCAGGAGACTAAGGAGGCATTACAACTAAATGCAATGTAGGATCCTGGAATAGACTAATGGTCAGTAATGGAGAAAGTGAGGAAATGTGAATTAAGTCTGCAGTTCAGTTAATAGTACTGTACCAATGCTATGTCTCTTTTTGCAAATAAACAATGTTTTTAAATTAGATTGTTTCTGTGGTCTCTCAGTTTGTGAAAAAGGAGAAACAGAACTATGACACCCAACAGCAACCGTGTACTTAATGGGGCAAGAGTTCTAAATCTAAAATCAGTATAAAAACACAGAACTGGCCTTGCTATGACAGCATATAAGAAGATAAATTATGGACAAGGAAAAAGAGAATCAGATACATAGGAATATCAACAAGCTTTTTTTAATTAAAAAGATAATGTTAGGGGCGCCTGGGTGGCTCAGCGGGTTAAAGCCGCTGCCTTCGGCTCGGGTCGTGATCCCGGGGTCGTGGGATCGAGCCCCGCGTCGGGCTCTCTGCTCTGCGGACGGCCTGCTTCCTCCTCTCTCTCTCTGCCTCTCTGCCTACTTGTGATCTCTATCAAATGAATGAATAAAATCTTAAAAAAAAAAAAAAAAAAGATAATGTTAACCAAAAATTGTAGAATTAATTATGAAAAATAGTTTCTCTAAACATGAATGTCCCTCATATCCTTTCCAGCTAATTTTTTAATCCTTACTTATATAGCAGATGATGTTAATGACAGTTTGAAGAATATTTCCCATTTGTTTCTTACTTCAGATACTGGTTTTTTAATCTCAGTTACTGCCTTCCAAATGATCTCTTAGAGTATCAAGTAAGAAGCCTGACCTGGTGAATAAGCTGTTACCACTAAAGAGATGTCCTACAGCTGTCCTCCCCATCAGGAGGAGAATCCAGAGAACCGGAAATGTGCCCTCATGGCGAGGAGTAGATCACCTAATTCTCTAGGCTAGAAACGTAACAGTATACACAGTCTGCTCAGTGATCAAAAGGCAAAAAATAAAACACACTGGAGTGTCTAGTGTAACAGCAAGAACTATAAGAAACGATGGAACAATAGCTTCTTGTGAGGTGATATTCACCCTGTCCCAGTAATAGACCATCAGAATGAATGTCTTAGCTATACAAGATGCTTTCAAGTTACTCCATTATTTCCCTCTCTGCCAGAGAATTAACATAGGGGAACTAGACATGGAGGGTTTGCAAAGCAACAGCAGGCTTTATTTAGTTATAAGAGAGACAAACAGAACTTTCTGAGCAGAGAAATCTGGTTCTGTTTTTGGATGCTACCTGTCTTGATTCTGAATTATGAACTTCCAAGATGTCAAGTATAGATTTAATAACACTCACTTAGATGGACCAAGTAATAGCAGAAATGTCCTTTAAAAGCAATATGTTTACATTGGTGGCATTTAATGCAATGTTTATTTTTGAGTCATGAAGAGAAAGTCTGGGGTTTTGGAAATGACCAGCTAATACTTGTAGAAAAATAAAAATTGTTTAAAGGATAGAAAAGGGCTGGCCAAAGGCAATTTAAACTCTAAAAATGAAGTCCTTGACTGATATTTGCTCCTTCAAAAAAAAAGAAAAAAGAAAGAAAACAAAAGAAAAAACAGGTCATTGCCTACTGTATCCACCCAGAGGTACAGATTTTAATGAATAAGAAATCTTTTGTGAACCCTAACTCAATATCAAATGGTTTTGCCTACCATTTGCATTAAAAAGGAAATGGAAACACTCAAAAAGCCCAGTGAGGTCAATGGCTCATCAAAAACATCCCTACCTTATAGTTTTCTGAGTATAGACTCTGCCTCTTTGGTTAGGTTTATTCCGAAATAAGTCAATTGGAGAAAGACAACTATCACATGATCTCCCTGATATGAGGAAGTGGAGATGCAACGGGGGTGGGGGTTATGGTGGTAGGAAAAGAAAAAATGAAACAAGATGGGATTGGGAGGGAGACAAACCAAAAGAGACTCTTAATGTCATAAAACAAACTGGGGGTGGGGGGAGGGGTTGGGAGAGGGTGGTGGGGTTACATTATATGTTTAAATAAAAAAGCTTAAAGAAAAAAAAATCCCTACCAGAAGAGCTTCTCTGAATGTAAGGTTCAGATATGTCAAAATATAACACTGAACTTCTTGAATAATTTCACAGATATGTATTACCAAATAAATTTTAAATCTCACTTTAATGCCTGGAAATTATTAAGAGATAGAAATCATGGGAAAGCTTCTCTCTGCTATTGTTGGAAAACTTCTCTTTTCCAAACCCAAGAAAGAAGCAGTAGTGTAATCATTTCTCTTTACATACTACACTCCGCCCCAAGAAGTAATTAATTGTGAGGTTTCTACTAACACAGAGGTTATAGACACTAAATGCTAATTTACCACATCTGGTCATTTACATTAAAGCTTTCTGTTTTCATCTCAAAATGTGTAGTTAGAAAACTCCAAGATTCCTTTAGGGTTATTATTATTTTTTGCCCCAACAAGTAGACAAAATCAGTCAACAATGAAAATGAATTTTAAAAGTTGTAAAGACATCAAGTTAAGACATTTTCAGCAACAGGATTACCTGCACACTGACCACGATGACCAAAGATGTAGCCATGGTAACTGCAAAAGACTGGTAGTCGGCTATGTGCTGCCCATCCTCTCCAGCCGCATTGTAAAAGGCTCCATAGGGGATGAAGAAAAGGGCCAGCGAGGTGTAGATGCCATGTGCCATGCAGATGAAAAATTTACGCTTGTTAAACAGTAGGTTCAGCTGTCCAGGTTCGTAGAGCTGGGGGTAGTCCATGCTGTTCTGGTCACTCACATCCTATCAAGAGAGTTACTTCAGTGGAGGAGGTTTGAGGAGAAGTTGGAAAGGCCCTGAACTCCCCATCTCAGGAAACAGCAATTGCATGTCTAAGTTTATCCTATAGACACTATTCATTAGCTTGTTTTCATTCCCATGATAACCAAGAAGATAATCAAATGATCCCAATTTTATTGAAGAGGAACTTGAGTCTCCAAGAGAGACTCGGGAAAGATCATATAGCTTTTACAACAGAATCAGAATTTGCACCCAGATCGTTGGCTTCAGAATGAAGTTTCTTTCCTCTACTCTCTTGCAGCTGCACTCATGCTTCCAGGATTCTAGTACATCACATGCAGCCAATAGGGTCCAGGCATTAATTGCCAAGACAGGGAGGGTAGTGGCCAGGAGATGGCAGCAGAGAGCTGTAGAGTTGGAGTTGCCAGTCTGAGTTCCTGTGAGAGGAGGGAGAGTAGGGGAAGGAGAACTGGGAAAGGAGAAAATTGCAAGTGGGATTCCAGTGGGAAGGAAGCTGAACCTAAAGAGCTGAGTGGTCTACCCAGTGAGAATTCTGATACCAGCTGTTCAAGACAAAAAACTGAAACAATGAGAAGGAAAGTTTGGCCCCAAACAGGGTCCTGGGAGAAACTAAAACAATGCTTCTCAAACTTAATGTGCACACAAACCACTTGGGGAGCAAATGATGATTCAAAGATTGGGGTTAGGGTCTGAAACTCAGCCTTTCCAACCAGATTGAAAGTAATGCTTTGAGCATCAAAGCCAAATGCCCAAACCAAAAGGAGGCAAGGCCTGACCACTGAGGACATCAGAGGACCGGAAGTAGAGGGGAAGCAGCTAAACAAGGAGCAACACAAGCATCAATTCTGGGTACAGACCAAGTTCCACTTCCTGCTTGTGGAATGGCCGTGGTCTTGTTGAAGGGGGCCCCATGAAGAACACTAACATACCCTGAGTTCAAACCGTAGTTCCACTGCTTAGCAGGTATATGGTTTCAAACCAGTTATGTAACCTTTCTGAACCTCAGTTTCCTTATCTCCAGACATGCAAACAATAGCCCCTCTCTCACAGGACCATTGTCATGATTAAGTTCATGTATTCAGGAGAGTTCTTGCCACACCATAAGTAATAAGTAACAGATGCTTCTATAAATAATAATACATAAAATAATGATGATGATAGTAAATAATAATAGTGGTAATAGCAGAGCAATCTCAGAGTCAAGTGGCCTGGTACTAGGCTGAATTCTGTCACACACTGGCTGTCTGGCTTTACGGTAATGACTTGAGCCTTGGTTTCCTCTTTATAAAATGAGTGGATCCTAGACGGTCATGGAGGCCTTGCAGCATCACATTCCATGACCCTGTGATCAGCTTAGGGGCCAAAGTTGGCAAAGTGGAAAAGGACAGAGGCAGACACTCAACTAGATGGCAATAAGGGGCCTTATTATATTTTTTTTTCGAATTGCACAATAACCATCTTTTCCCAGAAACTGCCTTATTTTTATTACTCTATTCCACATTCTGGGCAGTTATGAAGCACCAAGAAAAGAAACAGTTATAAACATGGGTACTTGGAAATGAATATGCTTAATCCTTTACATCTAAGGTCTTCAGGAGTTCATTACTTTTTTATATAATTCCACAAAATATGTCGTTCACAAGCTGCCCTTTTTACATACAGGAAGCGAGACAACTAACTAACAAAGGCACAGAATGGGAGACTGCAATGAGCTCATAATATGAAGATTTATATTTTGCAAAAGACAGCTAACTTTGGGCCAGAAAAATGAGGCCTAGCTAACAGGTCTAACAACACCCTGGAGAAAATCTGGTCTCCTCAAATATACTTTCAAAAAAACATTTTTTTAGTAATACACTCTAATTGTGCCATGGAAACTCCTCTGGCTATCCTTCTACTTCCCCACAGGAAGCCTGACATCTTCCCCATTCCAGGAAGTACCTTCCAAAGCAATAAGTATGCCAAGGATCCACCATTTTTGTAACTGATTGCCTCCCCCTCTCTTCCCAAGAATTCTGAACTAGAAAAAAGACTGTGCCCCTTCTCTCTATCACCGTGGGGCTTCATACCTTCCTCTGCCATTGGCAGGGTATTCTACTGGCCTCTAGTTCCCAATCTGAGCTGTGCTGGCCAAGGAAATCTCACCACAAATGCTGGCCCTCTGCCTTCCAATGATGAGTTCCATCATTTTCTATCTATCATTGCATGGTTCTCTGTACTCAGGGGCTAATGCATCATTTCCCAGTGTTTGAACCACAAGGCACTAGTTCTGAGGCATATTAATAGGTGTTATATAAAAAATACATAAAAAGAAGTATAGTCACATAAGCCTGGGAAATGCTGGACTAAAATGAAATTAGAGACCATTTCATGTAGGCTATCTTAAAGGCCTTAGGGAAATAATGTGGGGTGCGAATCTCAAAGAGGAGGGTTGCCTAACTTTGATCAGAGAACCATTTGGTGGGGGAAGGTTCTGGAAGGATTTTAGATCCATGCAATATCTGTTAAAACAACTGAACTTCTAGGACTCTTTCCATGATTTGTGCCTTCTCCTTAGAAGCTAAAAGCAACTAAAAAGCATCCAGAGAGCAAAATAAGTTATAAAGACAGAAAAAAAAAATACATACCTGGTCAAAAATACCCATGGCTAAAACAGGCAATGATGTGTAGACAATGTTAAAAAGGGTAATAAACCACTGGTCATAAACAGTCTGAAAAGAAACAATATATCATTGAGAAACACCATCCATGGAAGAATATTCCTTTTTAGGTTTTTTGGGTTAAATATCTCAATTTCCTGAGATGGGTGAGAGTTTGATATTAGAGACAAACATGAGTTCTCCCCTAGGTTCTCTCTCTTATCAGCTCTGCTGTCTCATTGGAATACCAGATCCTCTAAACTTCAAATTCTTCATCTCTAAAATAAAGTCATGCTCTCCAGTTGTAATGGGATGAAAGGAGACCACATATGCAGAACACCCAACATGACACTAGACACATGGAAGGCCTAAAACCCCATGGTGGGGTATTTCATCCTTCAGGTTTTCAATGGCTTATATAGTTAATCCAATGATCTGATCTAAGTGACAAACAAAGGATCCACTAAAATCTTCAGAGGGAGATGCAGAAATGAACCTGTCAGCCCAACCCTGTGTTCAAGTGGAGAGTTTTTTCCTTGGGAACTGATTTAAAGTAAAGTGGGCAGAGAGCTAGTCTCTCAATACACTGGGTGTAAACAAGTTAGACAATTAAAATATCCCCTAACACTTATTTAAAGTACTTCCTTGCATGAGCCTCACTAAAAGCCAATGAAGCGTATGAAACAGTTGTTATATCCCCATTTTGTTGGTAAGCACATAGAGATGTAGAAACAAAATGTAATAAATATTATAGAGCTTATCACATGCAAAGGCAAAAACTAAAACCTAGGTCTCTAGCTCCTAACCAATAGTCTGGTCTACCAGTCTATCATCCATTCATCCATTCATTCATTCAATATTTGTCAAAAATCTGTGATGTGCCAGGTACTAGGTTTTAGGCAATGGTAATTCAACATGCTACAATCACATACAAACTCTTCATAAAATTTGCATTCTGATGGTGGCAAAAAATAAGCATGAATAATAAATATATATATTTATATATTTATATTTATATGAGTAAGTAAGTAGATAATAAATACTGGGGAGGAAAGGTAGATAGGAAATGTCAGAGGATTATAATTTTAATAAGGTGGCTGGAGAAAAATCTCACCAAGAAGTGACATTTGGAAAAGATCTAAAGGAAATAAGGGAACAAATTATCAAATTATGTAGTTTTCTGGGACAGAAGCATTCCATACTGCAAGTAGATCCCATGAGAAAATCCTGAGGAAAGAAAGCATCTGTTCAGAGGACAGCAGGGCAGCCCAACTGGCTATGTCAAAGGAATAAGGAATTGGATCCTATGTAGGTAACCATGGCTTAATCCCTAAGTGAAATGAGAAGACACAAGAGAATTTTGAGCAAAGGAACAACCTGATCTGATATATATTTTAGCAGAATCACCCTGGATTCTTGCGCTGAGAACAGACTGAAGAGGAACCATGATGGAAGCTGAGAAACCAATTAGGAGGTTAACACAATAGCCAGATGGAAGACAGAGGTGGCTGGGTCAGGTGACCAGCGGGCAGGTGTGCTGAATTCTGAATACATTCTGAAGGACATATTATTCTTAGAGAAGTTCTGAAAGCAATGAGGAATCTTAAATGCAAATGTTCCAAACAGAAGCTAAAGGTAGATTCCATATAGTTATATAATTAAGGTAATCCATTAAATTATGTCCTGCGCATGTAGGTTATATCAAAGAGAAAATAGTTTGGTGTCTTTATTGCTAAATCTCTATTTTGGTTACCCTGTCTTCACTTCATTGTTTATTCTTAAAACAGGTATATATTTGTTCAAAGAAAAGGGAAACAAAGGCCAGTTTTCTAATGCCAAATCTCAACCTAGACTGTTCTGTTGAAGTTCCAGAGGTGGCTTTATTCAACACTGAATAGACCAGGCACTGTGAAATATACTGATTATTGTACTCTGAGCAAATTTAGCCCTATGGCAAGAAGTAAGGAAGTAAGGACATTCCTGCTGTCAATTATCTTGGGGGGAGTTCAATCTTAGGGCAGGGAAAAAAATGAGAACAGAAAAGGGAAAAGGAAGAGTGGGGTAGATGAGAGAGGGAAATTGTTTTCTCTTTTGTGTGTCTCAGAATTGAGGTCTGGAATCTACGTAAGAAAGATCTGTTCAACATCATTCTCTTTGAGGGTAGGTCAAAGCAAAGCAGAAAAGTTGAATTCTACTACCAATAAATAGCCAAGCTAGGATTTAATCAAGGTAGCATCATTAGGGACCATACTGTCAAGAGGAGTAGGCTTCTGACTAAAAATAACCACTTCTAAATATCAGTTTTAAAGTTCTCTAATTGATAATTCCCTTTTATAATTCTTTGAGTCCCATTAAACTGTATTCTTGGAGTCCATTTGAACTCTGCTGTAAGGGTTTGAAAAGGCATCCTACATCCAGTGATATGGTAGGTATTCAACAACTGGCTCTTTAAAAAAACAAAAAGCCCCTATATGTAGCATTTGCCAATTTCCATGGTGTAAATATTTCTCCCAAGGAAGTTTATGCAGTGATATCACTAAATGTGGAGTTGAGATGTGCCAGAGTACACCATTACAGAGTACTTTTACCATGTATGTTTAATAGATACAAATAATCTCAAGTGCATAAAGAGTAAAACATGGTAAAATAATTAGGAAGTGATATGTTTTGAGTATTTATAAACTCAGTTTCTAATGTAATTTATTTAAATGGTAAGTTGATATAATTCAATTTTTAATAATGGTTGTATTTAAACACTAGCTTCATAATATTTCTCAAAATCAAACAGTCAGCTCTTATGAACCAATATGGGTCAGCTCTAACACAACAGCCTATGTCCATGATTGGTGCAAAGTAATAGAAAACAGCCACACCCACCTGAAGAATCACAGACTTAATGTGGCGAGAGAGAACCTGCAGAAGGGCAGAGTAGTGTCCCAGAATGTCAGGCAACCATGAGGAGAGACTAGAAGAGTCTGTCATCATTCCTTGGGAACCCCCAGGGTATTTTAGCAGAGATATATGAAACAAGCCTGCATTTATGGTATTCATATAGGATGGGGCATGTGCCAATTGATTCATACCAACTGCCCACTGAAGATAATGAAAAAAAAGTTGAAAAAAAAAACAAGCAGAGCACATCTTCATCAAAGCATCAATGAACTACTCTCAATAGATGCTGAAAAAGCATTTGACAAAGTACAGCATCCTTTCCTGATCAAAACTCTTCAAAGTGTAGGGATGGAGGGTACATACCTCAATATCATCAAAGCCATCTCTTTAAAACCCACTGCAAATATCATTCTCAATGGAGAAAAACTGAGAGCTTTTCTGCTAAGGTCAGGAACACGGCAGGAATGTCCACTATCACCACCACTATTCAACATAGTACTAGAAGTCCTAGCCTCAGCAATCAGACAACAAAAAGAAATTAGAGGCAACTAAATTGGCAAAGAAGAAGTCAAACTATCACTCTTTGCAGATGATATGATACTATATGTGGAAAACCCAAAAGACTCCAAATCTGCTAGAACTTGTACAGGAATTCAGTAAAGTGTCAGGATATAAAATCAATGCACAGAAATCAGTTACATTTCTATACACCAACAATAATACAGAAGAAAGAGAAATTAAGGAGTCGATCCCATTTACAATTGCACCCAAAACCATAAGACACCTAGTAATAAACCTAACCAAAGAGGCAAAGAACCTATACTCAGAAAACCATAAAGTACTCATGAAATAAATGGAGGAAGACACAAAGAAATGGAAAAATGTTCCATGCTCATGGATTGGAAGAACAAATATTGTGAAAATGTCTATGCCACCTAAAGCAATCTACACATTTAATGCAATCCCTATCAAAATCCCATCCAATTTTTTCAAAGAAATGGAACAAATAATCCTAAAATTTATATGGAACCAGAAAAGACCTCGAATAGCCAGAGGAATATTGAAAAAGAAAGCCAAAGTCGGTGGCATCACAATTCCAGACTTCAAGCTCTATTACAAAAAAGAATGTCTTTTCAACAAATGGTGTTGGGAAAATTGGACAGCCACATGCAGAAAAATGAAATTGGACCATTTCCTTAAACCACACACGAAAATAGACCCAAAATGGATGAAGGACCTCAACGTGAGAAAGGAATCCATCAAAATCCTTGAGGAGAACACAGGCAGCGACCTCTTCGACCTCAGCCGCAGCAACTTCTTCCTAGGAACAATGCCAAAGGCAAGGGAAGCAAGGGCAAAAATGAACTATTGGGACTTCATCAAGATCAAAAGCTTTTGCACAGCAAAGGAAACAGTCAACAAAACCAAAAGACAACTGACAGAATGGGAGAAGATATTTGCAAACGACATATCAGATAAAGGGCTAGTATCCAAAATCTATAAAGAGCTCAGCAAACTCAACACCCAAAGAACAAATAATCCAATCAAGAAATGGGCAGGGGACATGAACAGACATTTCTGCAAAGAAGACATCCAGATGGCCAACAGACACATGAAAAAGTGCTCCACATCACTGGGCATCAGGGAAATACAAATCAAAACCACAATGAGATACCACCTCACGCCAGTCAGAATGGTTAAAATGAACAAGTCAGGAAATGACAGGTGCTGGCAAGGATGCGGAGAAAGGGGAACCCTCCTACACTGTTGGTGGGAATGCAATCTGGTGCAACCACTCTGGAAAAAAGCACGGAGGTTCCTCAAAATGTTGAAAATAGAGCAACCCTACGACCCAGCAATTGCACTACTGGGTATTTACCCTAAAGATACAAACATAGTGATCCGAAGGGGCACGTGCACCCGAATGTTTATAGCAGCAATGTCCACAATAGCCAAACTATGGAAAGAACCTAGATGTCCATCAACAGATGAATGGATAAAGAAGATGTGGTATATATATATATATATATATATATACATACACACACACACACACAATGGAATACTATGCAGCCATCAATTGCCATTTGTGATGACATGAATGGAGCTAGAGGGTATTATGCTTAGTGAAATAAGTCAATCGGAGAAAGACAACTATCATATGATCTCCCTGATATGAAGAAGTAGAGATGCAACGTGGGGGGGGGTAGTTTGGGGAGTAGGAAAAGAATAAGTGAAACAAGATGGGATCAGGAGGGAGACAAACCATAAGAGACTCTTAATCTCACAAAACAAACTGAGGGTTGCCGGGGGGAGGAGAGTGGTGGGGTTATGGACATTGGGGAGGGTAGGTGCTATGGTGAGTGCTGTGAAGTACGTAAACCTGGCAATTCACAGACCTGTACCCCTGAGGCTAATAATACATTATATGTTAATTTTAAAAAAAGCATCAATGAACTAACAATCTAGTGGAAATTTGCCTGTTAAGATCAGGGAGAGAACTGGTACTTAAGAACTACTTCAAGGCCTAGGAAAACGTTATCTTTCTCCAGAGACTGTTTACTTCCTTCTACCAGCGGCTGGGAATGGAATGAAGGCCTGAAAATTTGGGGGCCAGCCAGCTGTCCTGCCATAGTGCAGTCTGCCCTATTGCCAAGACCCTTGGATCTCAACCCATAGTGGAATGTTCCATCAGCATCTCTACCCTTGATGGGTGTTGAAACTTGTCCCTTGGGTCCTAGGAAACAACCAAAGGCAGATGAATACAGCCTTCTCTGTTGCCTCCTATAGACCATCAACAATCCCAAGGCCTGTGGCTCAGAGCAGTACAAACTTGCAGGCTCCCAATCCAGAGCAGGAATGATAACAGGGTCCCAGACACCAACTCCTGTCTATCCTACGAGTCCACCAAAATTGCAGCTTAGGACTCTCTTTTCTTTGGACAAGCAACAGTTCCATATCTCGATGTATGTTCAAAATATCCACCTTCGTGCACCAGGAGACATAAGAAAATGCTCACAGCAGCTCTGGTTGTAAGAGTCCCAAACCAGAAACAACCAAAAATATCAATCAGGAGTGGAATGGAGAAAGACACTGTAGTATATTGATATAATAGAATACAACAGAATAATGAAAAGCAAGAAACTATAAAACCACATGTGAATTTAAAAAAAAATACATAAGGTTGAATAAAAATGCCAGACAAAGAAGGAAGACTCCATATTAATAAAATTTTAAAATGTGTCAGTCTGCTCTGTGTTGCTTAGGGATTCATGCTTATATGGAAAAATTATAAAACAAAGCCAGAGAGTGACTGTAAAATTTCTGGGTTATGGTTACCTCTACACCATTGGAAAAAGAGCATGACTGAGAAAATGCAAGAAGAGCTTTGGGGGTCTGGCAATTATCTGTTTCTTGCAGTCAATTATGGCTACATAGGTGCTCATTTTACAATTTGTTAAGCTGACATTTGTGTATTATGTACTCTATAGATTCATTATATTTTATAATAAAAAGGGGAAATATGTGGCCTTCTGTTTTAGTCATTGCCTGGTGGGACTTAGGACACTGGGAGGATTTTTAAAATCCTGAGCCCATATCATACCCCAGGCCAGTTAGTATCTTTTGGGATTGGGATGATCAAGGCATTGATAGTTTAATTTTTTTTTCAGGTAATTCTGCTGTGAAGCCAAGATCAACAATTTCACTTGCCCCTATCCAAAAAGAAAAAAAGCTGACACACATGTTCAAGAATTTGATGATGGCATCTGAATTTCATTCCTCCAACATATCAATTCATGTCAAAATGACAGTTTGGAAAATTTTCTAGGGGAGAAACCATCCAACTGAAGTCCTGTAGCCCCAAGCAAAACCTGAAGCTATCAAATCACTTCTTCTTCCATTTTCTCCACCATTCAGGGGCCACTCATGGAGAAGAGATGATTTCAGGGATTAGGAAGAAAGAAAGAATCTGGGAAACTATGACACGAGGGGCTAATGGTCTGGCATAAAGTGCCATCATCATCACAAACAAATCAGCATTAAAACCTACAGTTCTTTGGCAGCAGCATCTGCAAGTTGCTCAGATCTGAAACCTTATTTCACAACTGGAACAAGAGAGGACAGGGAGGGAAAAGAAAGTGAAAATAAAGTGTAAACAAGTTTTGCAATTCCTTGGAAGAGTTTTTACTGCCACTCGGAATCACAATAACAAAAAGAACACTAGCTGACCCTTACTGAGCACCTGCTATGTACCAGGCACACTTTTAAGGGCTTAACCTATACTGACTCCTTAAACCCTCACAAGAGTCTTCTGGGGTTGGTACTACTAGCAGGCCTCAAAACTGATACCCATCCAACCTGTTAGGAGATTGTCCAATGTGATACCTATAACACAAAGATTTTTGAAGTGTGGCCTAGGAACTCTCAGGGGATCTGCACATCAAGACTATTTTCACAGTGATACTAAGCAGTTATTTATATTCCCTTTTTACTCTTATCCACCCATGAGTGTCTATGACTTGTGATGTCATAACCAACTGGATACAGAAGCAGATATGAGAACCCAGCTGTCTCCTACTGTGCCAAATAGTAAGAGATTAAGTATAAAAAAGTGCCACCCTTGGGGGCACCTGAGTGGCTCAGGCAGTTAAGCATCTGCAGCCCAGGTCATAATTTCCGGATCCTGGGATAGAGCCCAACATCAGGCACTCTGCTCACTGAGGAGTCTGCCTTAATCTCTCTCCCTATGCCCCTCTCCACTGTTCATTTTCTCTCTTTCTCAAATAAATAAAATCTTTTTTAAAAATGTCACTCTTCTCACTTAGTTTTTGTTTTGGAAACTACAATTTTTTTCTCATTAAAAAATGCCATTTAGGTAAATATGTCATGGGCTCATTATTTTCTAATGAATTAATAAAGGAAATATTTCAATGTTTTCTCCATTTTAATTTTTTATATGAAAAATATTGGCATATAGAGTCCTAAGGTCACAAAGTTTGAGAAGCGCTGGCTAAGCAAGTATCAGGACCACGTTCCAGCCTGGTACCCTGATATCAGCATTCATAACACTGACCACTGCATGAAACTGCATCTTTTCTTTTTTTTAATCATTAACATATAATGTATTATTTGTTTCAGAGGTACAGGTCTGTGAATCATCAATCTTACACAATTCACAATGCTCACCAAAGCACATACCCTCCCCAGTGTCCATCACCCAGCCACCCCATCCCTTACACCCACCTCCAGCAACCTGAAACTGCCTCTCTCAATCAGTGGTATCACTTGGCAAGTTTCCTTAAAGACTGTTTTCTCACATCACTTTATATAGTTGAGAGTATACAACATATACAATTTGTATGCTGGACATTTGATTTAAAATGATACCATTAACATTGACCCAGGCCCAAAGCCTCCAATGAACATGGGATGAAATCCACACTCTACCACGGCCTATAGCCTTTCCTGATCCCATACCTGCCCACCTCTTTGGCTTCACTCACTGTCCTCCCTTCCTCTCTTTGCTTCACTGATTATCTTTCTCTAGGTCCAGGCTCATTCCTACCTCAGGAGATTTGCACTTGCTATGCCCTTCACCTGGAGTACTTTAACCCATACCAAAGTTTCCTCTGAACACTCAGCTCACAGCTCCAATGTTACCTCCTCAAGGAGCGTTTTTTGGGGGCCCATTTTTTTTTTAAGAACAATTCTGAAATTATCTTACTGATTTACTTCCTTATTATCTGCCTTTATCCCAATAGGATATAATCTCCATGAAACAGAGACTTACTCACATCTCTAACTCCAGTGCCTAGAGCAGTGCCTTCCAATAGTAGGTGCTCTATAAATATTTGTTTAGTTAATTATTTTACACAACTCTTTGTAACTGTTACATATTTAACTTGCTACAAGATGTTGCCTTCAGGATGTGCCACCATTCCTCAAACTCAGTATGTCCAGATCTGAACTCCTTCTCATGCTCCTTTAACCAGGCCCTTTTCCTATGTTCTCTATATCAGTTTCTGACTGCTACACTTATCACAGAACACAACCCAGAAATCTGATATTTCTCCCTCTCTCCAACACCCCACATCAAATTAATCTCCAAATCCCACTGCAATAACCATGCACAGTAGTTTCTGTTTCTGCCCAGGCCTTTTTTTTACCTCTGTGACTCCTCCTAATGTCTTCCCTGCCAGGAGGCCAATCTTCTTATTCCTTAGCTGCTTCACTATGATTGATCCTTGAAGGGCCAGCCCAGGGACAGAGCTTCTAGGAAGACTTTCTGAGCCCTGCCCACTCCTACCCTCTAGGCTTGGGTTCTAGACCATTCGTTGGTAGTCCCATGACGTTCACACCTCACTGCTTCATAATTATCAGCTTGCAATTATTTATGTGCTGGTTTCTAGCCCCATCTCACTAGGATGGGAGCTCCTTGGGAGTATGTTATAGGATTATCCATCTACTGGGGCCCAAGGATCTACCTCAGTGCCTGACACATAGCAAGCATTCAACACAAGGATGCTGGGGTCCTAAGCATAAGGGTACTGGAGTCAGAAGACAGAACTGTGTAAGATACTCTATCTCTCTGAGTCTTAGGTTCCTAGGTTATAAAGTGGGGATTTGAGGGAGGACTTTAGTGTTCAATGAAATGAATAAATGCCAGTACAGCAGCATCTGACAAACAGTGCTCAGTCAGTGAACACCTTTATTATGTACAGAAGGCAGGGAAGGAGGGAGAGAGGGAGAAAGAGGCAGGCAACAAGGAGGGAAGTTGGGAGGAAGGAGCATGCAAGGATCCAAGCTTCAAGTGGTAGGTTTAATGGATAAAAAAAAAAAGGTGTATTTCTCCACTAATGATAATTTTTATGGAAAATACAATTCTTTATTGCTACAACTATTTATTTTTATAATAAGATACTATGTTAATGAAATAAGTACAAAATTAGAGAACAAGATTTAAAGAAAACTGAGTATCTTGATATAGTTAAGCATTTTCCTCTTATAAACTTAATCACTCCTTAGCTCTAGTTTTGCCTCACACTATATCAAAATGTGTTAACCTGAGTCATTCACCTTAAGAATAAAAAAAAATGGGGCGCCTGGGTGGCTCAGTGGGTTAAAGCCTCTGCCTTTTGCTCGGGTCATGATTCCAGGGTCCTGGGATCGAGCCCCACATCGGGCTCTCTACTCAGGAGGGAGCCTGC